>JANSVA010000128.1:15070-25228 GCA_025504915.1 Erythroxylum reticulatum | reverse complement strand
AAAAAATGGAAGATGGAAGCATATGTATCCCATTTGTTCCTACTAAAGAACAAAGAGCAGATGTCTTCACAAAGGGGTTGTTCAGACAACCATTTGAAGAACAAATTAGCAAGTTGGGCATGATAGACATCTTTGCACCAACTTGAGGGGGGGTGTAGAGAATCCCGTAACAATAGATAGTCCCTTAATTAAGGGATTATCCTTATAGATTATCCTTAGCTGTAATATCTAGTTATATTAGGGATATTTCCAAATAAGAAGTCTTCCTAATTATAACTATGTACCCTAGCTCTATATAAGGACTGCAGCATATGAAAATCTCATCTTCTGAATATATAGAGAAGCTTTTACACTTTAAAAACAAAGTATTAAACTCCAAAAACAAACATGGAAAAAGTATATCGTTCCAAAAGATGGAGTTTTATTCGATTATGTATAACTGAACTCTGAAAGTAAAAAAACTAAAAACTAAAAACTAAAAACTAAAAACTAAAAAAACTAAAAGGAGAAAAAGTATCGAGCACACACTCATTCCTATTATATCAAGTATGAGCTATTATATTCATAAGTATGTGAACACATATAACAACGAGTTACATGTATGGTTTAAAATACGGAGCAAAACCTGAAACTTAAAGAAAATTCAAGTACATCATGGCTTTGGAGAGAAGCTTTAAAACTTTCTCCAGCAAGGTCCAAACTTAATGGAGCATTAGGACTTCTGATGTATGAGAGAGAAAATACAAATATTAATATTTATTCAATCAATTGGTAGGATTCAGTTGTTTCAACGAAAATAACAACAAAAGGAACTAGTTCTTGATCAATTTATTGAAATAAGAGTCAATAACATAAACATACCAATACTCCCTTTCTAACATTGCCAAGAGGGCCCCGATATTTTGCATAGGCTACAAATTAGAACAAAAATGACAATCATGAAAAAAAACAAAGAGAAAAAGATAAGTAAAATAAGAAACTATGGACTTAATTTAGCACTCAGGAATTCAGACAAAGATAACAGGAAGGCAATAGACATTTCTTTAAGGTGAAAAAGTGGAAAGCTCTTTAACATTTACTCTAAGATTCAACATGGCCCCCAAAGTTTCTAAGAATACAATTAATCCCTTAAAGTTATGAAAGTTATTCGAGTTCCACTATTGGAACATACCTCTTTAGTCATTCACAATATAGAATATAATGTTTCAGGAACATAGAAGACAGTACAAGACCTAAATGTATTAAAATTTTCTCCATGTTTCAATGGCTGTAGACAGACCAGGGACCAGAAAGTCAATACATTAGGCCAGTATGAAGTTCCAGGATAAACATCTCGAGCACTAGTTGCTGATCCTGGTCATATTATAAAAAACTTCCATTCTTTATTATGATCTAAGCATCCAATTGCATGAAAATAAGAAATTAAGAGAAAGAAACGGTGATATGAAAATAAGGAAAAGGAAAAACAAAGTCTTGAGTGGAGAATAGTACTCAGAAAAGCACGATGCATAAACCCAGTTCCACGTGTGTCACTGCTAAACATGCTTCTATAACCAACTAGGCCTCTGCAACCAAGTAAAGCAACTACTATTACTAGTCGGTGAAACACTGATAAGTACATTATATATGTATGTCGCTATTCCTCATTACATTTAGAACTCCTGTGGATACTGTAGAAGCGAAAGAACTCCCTAAGTTTTACTTTAGCTCTGTATTACTGAGACAGGGTTTCCAGTTAGAAAAATTAGGTACAAGAAAGAATTTGCTTCTTTAGGATAAGACTTGATTAGTTCATTATTCATATTGATTTCAAATTAATGTTTTAGGTATATTTTCCATAAGGTTTCATTTCCCCATGAATACTTGATATAGGTTTTGTTACAGTAATATTTGAATACTTTCTTCGTGAGGAACTTTAAGATTCCAATTCCCTGTCTAAGTTGTTCTCCTAAAGCCTAATTTCCTCCCTCCTATTTCACTTCGTTTCCCTTGCCTGATTTTCTTCTCCATTTTGTGTCATGTATTGTTCCATCATCAATTTTTTTTCTATTTTCTATTACTTTTACCATTGACATCCCAATGGTTGATATAATACTGTTGAGATACTAAACAGTTGTAAATAGATTATACTAAGATATAGATAGGCTGAAAATAGATAAGATAGAACAAGTTTGAAATCCCTTAAATTAAGGGATTACATTAAATAGCTTTAGATAACTTCCAGATTTAAATTCCTACTTGTAATGTCCTATATATGGCTGTATACTTCCTATTCAATATATGAGAATATATGAAAATTCTTTCCCACAACTACATTAGTCAACTTTTTAAACAGGGAATAGAGTTCCTCATAACACTACGATCATCATAAAGTTCTTCACAGCCAAGTAGTAAAATTAATGTTTGAGAAGTGACCAGTCTTAACTTTATGCAATTGAATAAAATTTTTACTAGTTAGTGATATAAAACCCAAGGAGGTTCTCTTGAATCTGCACAAAAAGCAGAATATCCATGTAATTACCCACAAATTAAATATGTTACGCCTGTAAAAGCATTATGATTTACATTTTCACTATTCTGTAGAAACTCATGGAGTTCTCTCCAAAATAAGAAAACCATAGGGGTCCAGTGTTTAGTTATTCTAAATAGAATAGGAGCTTTTGTGTCTTTATAACTAGCAATGAGTTTACCAATTGTTTGAAACAAATAGTATCATGGCATTCTTTTGATAGTTTGACGTGAATTATTTGAACTAAATTGTGCACAATGTTTGAGCAGATGTCTAGTAAAGTCTCAAAAGGGACAATACATCAAGCATGTTTGGCATGCAAACCATAATCATATTACAGGGTACTAACCTTGATGGACAACTCAAAGACAACCTGGTCCTACCAACATTTCCAGGAACAGGACCCATGTCAACAACCTCAGCTCGTCTATGAGATAAAGATTCCATAACCAATCCCACATGCTCATCATTCACCTGCATATTGTCATAGGATGTTAAAGTAAAAAATCTTATGGGTCAAAACATATATACAATGTCTAACTGTGATTCTGACCTCGATGGTCACTTCTTCAATTGGTTCAAGCTTCTGACCTTTTACAGTTTTATACCTGATAAAGAAACAAAGTTGTTTAATTGAAAGAAGGAATCAGGTAGTAAAGATAAAATTGGCCACTGTCTTAGTAGGGTCCTACAAAAGAATCTGATCTATTAAGATCTATGAGGTCTTCCACTGCTTCACAGGCTGGCCTTCAGTAATACAGAGACAAAAGCCAAAAAAAAATCAAATGCTTATAGAAAATAGTCAATGACCAGATTGACCAAAGAATTTAGGAGAGCATATTGATGCTCAATAAGAATCATTTTAAACAGTAAAAATAGATAAACGGATATCATAATAGAATGAAAATACTTCATCAGCTGTAGTCCACAAGATTCAATTGTACAGGAAAGAGCAATTCAAAGAGTATAATAAATAAGTGCTCATATATGTAATCTAAGGATGTAGAAAATGTATTAGTAACCAATTAAACTGAGTTTCATTCTAATTTCATAATTTTTCTCATATCCTTCCTCCAGATTCTGTTCGGGTTTAGCATCTTCATATTTATGCTTCCAGGGAATTGATACAGTACCATTACCACGGAAACTCTCATCTCCAAGACAATATACAGATCATAGACAAAAATCATTGAAAAGATATTAATGTGTCAGATCCCATTTTACTCACATGACTTTAGGAGGTGAGACAGACAGCTCAAATCCTTCCCTCCTCATATTCTCAATCAGGATACCTGTAAAGTACAATAGCAAATAAACATCTTACAAATACTAGAACACTTCTATGAAGTTTAAAGCAAAGAATTTAACCCAGTAGCTCCCATCCCAAAGCATTTTATATTTTGGTTTGTAAATCTAAATAAAATAGAAAAGTAAAGAAAAACAAACCAAGTTGAAGTTCTCCTCTCCCTTGAACTTCATATGAATCTGAAAGGCTTGGAAGCACATTTATCGCAAGATTTGTTTCAGCTTCAGCCATTAATCGATCACCAATTTTGCCTCCAGTCAACTACAGCAAGACCATAGAAGAAGCATAATTACCTCATATAAGGTGATCAAAATCATTTGCTACATAATCACATTCTGCACTAGGTCAATCATAAGAATACTGCGACTACTGTATACTAATCAGGTATACAACTGAAATGTGAAGAAATATTAAGAGCCTCCAAGTAATGGCCATAAGAGACAGGAAAAAGATTCCATGAGAAACTTTTTGAATATCAATCTTAAACTGCACAAGGACTGAATGTAACCAGGGCTGCAGTTTTTCTATCAGAAGGAAGCACAACAAGATAAAACTTGACATACTAACCAATGAAAGAGAGACAAATATGACCCATAAATATGATTAAAACTTTGTGAATTGGATTATTATTTATTTGGAGTTCAAATTTAGTTTGCAGGATCCAAATTGATGAGCCAATATCAGCTAACTCTTCAGGACATAAAAATAGCATTTAAGACTTACATGGGTACCATCTCGGCCTGCCAAAGGAGAGTCATTAACACCAAAAGTCATGGAAATGGTAGGAGGATCCAACTCAATACTCGGTAATGCAGCCATAACCTATAATATTTTGCATTCACTTAGCACAAAATCCAGTCGTTGATCTCATTTTATATGATGGTTGTAATCATGACACAACACATTAAAAGAACAAATATTCAGAATGAATGAATCAGGTTCAAAAAACAAGCTAAATTGTCAAGCTTCATGAACAAAATAAGTTGTTAAATTAATCAGATTTACAATGCCATCAATGCTAAAGAGGCAGAAATTGCATTGATTCAAGGGAAACAAAAGCTAATGATAGCCCAAAAAAATCCTATCCTTAAATCAATTTAATGCATGGGCACAAAGAATGAGTCACTTAAATCTTTATTCTACGGCCAAAAGGAGGCATCAATCTTAGCACCCTTTAGAAATGTACTTCAACCCAGTATTCTTGATCTGAAAAGAGAACATTCATTTAAGGACCATGCTGTGTAAAAGCTAACACTTTTGGATTGAATGTCTACTACAGCTAGTTACCCAATTATATGCAGGAAAAAGTCCACCACATGCGTCAAATTAGCATTGACAATTACAGGGGTAAACTAGTAATTCTGACCTCTTTTTTCCTTTAAAAAGAGCTTACTTTTTCCCTCGAACATTAATTTGATGTTCAATTAGCCCTTCTAATTTTATCTTGAACTTCTAAACTTTTTATGAATAAATTTAATAAATAATTCTAATTTTAGTTGGTTGAAACATAACTGGACTTAGAAAATCTCAATTGTCGATTCCAACAATAATTGATCCACATTACTCATGTTTCCCTCCATCTAAATTTGGCTGGAAAGTTCATACAAACAGGTCACTAGCGCAACATTTCTAGAACACGTGATTAGAAAAATATATTTGAAGTCAATCCCAATGCACTCTCATCTTTTAGTCTAGTGGGGGCATTTTTAAGTGATATTACACAAATAATTCATTGGTAATGACAATTAGACCTGATTAAATGATTTGTTAAAGTATTTTTTAATCCAATAGAACTAATCAAAAAACCTTGCAAGCAATTCTTCAAAGAAAAAATAACCTTGCAAGCATATTTATGAATGCACGATATTTTATATTTCACCACCAAACTCAAATTCACAAACAAGAATTCAATAATTATTTAAAATGATTTTATCATGGATTCACCAAGAAATTGCTATATACAATAGATTACGCAAGAATTTGCAATCCCAGTTACCATCATGCATATGCAAAATAATAAATAACACATGAAATCTTCTACTGATAGATATCTTCACTTGACGCCACTGCTCATTAAAATGAGCTGCAAATTTTTCCAGTAACCCTAACAATATTTACTTGCATCGGACTTTTCTAATAATATTTGAACCATCCCATTCAACTATATCAAAGTTAGAATTGAAATTCTTTTCACATTCACATCAACTTCCCAATCATTTCTTCCTTTTAGCCTCTAAATCCATAACATCGATGCCTCCTACGAGCCCTTAAATCCACAGCATTGATCCCCCTTGAAACAGAACAAGCTTATCTATCTTTTGAATGTCATGAAAAGTTATATGACCACATTCTGGTTAAAAGATTAAAAAAAAATAAAAGTTGAAGATCTATTTGGTAAAGAATAGAAGTTGAAGGCGTTGAGCGATCTTTCTGGAAAAGTTTAAACTAGTGTTTTCCTTTGGAATTCCACTCAAATAAAATTTAGTGGCTGTATAAAAATGTCAGTGTTTGACAAATTATGGATGCATGGGTACAGAATTAAATTTAAAGGTTTATTTGATAAAACAAACTTTTTGGTATTGAGTGTTTGTAGAGTTCATGGACTGAAATTGGCTTTCTCATTATACTTAGGTAGAATAAACAACCAAATATAATTTGAACATGATGTCAACACTAAATCACTACTACTAACTCTGAGGAGATACATACATGCAAACCACAAAAGAGCAATTTGGTATGCTTCATAGCTGTGACAGGTGAGAACATCAGTAGAAGTAAGTATATAGTCCCAAATCCTGTTAGGCATACTTTGTAATAGCATTTGCTGCCAACAGGAAAAGAACAATATGAATAATCCACCAAAATGTGACAACATGCATTGTATCGAAGTAGAGATCATTGGTGTGTTAACATGCAACCCTTCCCTATCACAACCACCCTGCCTCACCCCTTTAAAAAGAAAAGCTTCTAAAATATTCTACCTACATCATGTGCAAATAAATTACTAGCATACCTCCACATTCGCCACTGTATGCCCTATTGATGGACTCGTCATCCCAGCCATTGATATGATATCACCAGCTCCCGCATGGTCAATTAGAACCATGCTTGTACCCTTCTTCTTCATTAGCTTCGTAACCTAAATGACAAACATGAATAAGTTACCAATATGAAGATGCATTGCTTGCAATTCTGTCATACCAATCACAAAGCTAGCCATCACATCAAGTTGAAGACTTAACAATTTAGGAATTATTGTAGACCAATTCAACGGTAGCCAAAACACATGAAGTTATTTTTTCCCAACATAAAGATGATAACGAGAGATGATGAAATATTATACTGCAAAGACTAAACTTGTTAATGGTCCTTTCAAAATTTTCATTGATGGCAATAAAACTAATGGTATACTTTTATTCTTTGGCATAGCAAAAACCAATTTAAAATGACGAATTCAAACAGTATGACCCTATTTACAAGAAAGGTAGAAGGCAGCCATTTGCTGAAACAGATCAAGCATGAATATAAAAGAACCATGTATTCATGTTGTGTATAACAGGAAACTCATTTACCACTTTGAAATAAGAAAAATATTCTTGTACTATTCTCATCCAAGTGGAAAATTTCTACAAAACTGAATATGGGCTTCTAGGGGATCCAGTTAACACTTAAACAGAAAAGTAGCTATGAAAAACATATTTCTCAACCAAAAATATATGAATATCTTACAATGAATGAACTTATACATATTTCTCAAAGAATATGGTATGGAACTGGTTTATGAGATAGAAGTATGTGGCTACACTCAAAAGAGGAAACTGCAAATATTTACTGGATAAACTCAACAAAGATATGGAATTCTGACTGCTAAAAAGTTAGTAGTTACCCAGATAAAAATGGAAAGTGGAACATGAAAATGAAGTATGCTTGACAAAGTATTAGATTCAACTTCTATAGGATGAGAAGGTCCTTATAAAGGAATCGAAGTATTGCATCCAAGGAGTTCTGACTGAGGGTACTGACCTTTCCTTCCTCAATTTTCTCCACGCCAGATTCTGTTTTACGAAGGCCATGCACTCTGTCTCCAACATGAATGAGTCCAGAAGAAACTCGTCCAGTTAAGATTCTCCCAAGATAATAATCTTTTTCCATCATGGAAACCTAAGAATAATGTTAAAGTCTAATGTTGAAGCTCACTTTAAAAACATAAAGAAAAATGCATGTAAACAAGAAAATGGGAAGTAAACAGACCAGCATTAGAGACAAAATTATAGGTAAGTTCAAACTGTTGACCTGAAGTGTTATAGTCAACTACCAAAACATAGTCCTGAGAAGGATAAGAGAAATGCAACCACTATCTTATCTTTTCGTTTCCTCCAGTAGCTATGATCAATAATAAGATATTCAGCAAAGTTGATTCACTACATTGAAGCAATTTTCCAAACGACTCTCAGAATGCATAGAACCAATCACAAGTTAAATATGCTAAACCAGCAACATAAATTCCTTAAGGAAAAGGGGACACCAAAGGGATGCTCTATAAAGAAATTCAGGAAAAGAGGTAAACTCCTTTACAGTTATGGCCATTAGATTTCTCAACTGCAGGGGGTTTTTACACCATAATTATCATCATGGGCAGATCCAGCTGAGGCCCAATGGGTATGTTGGATCATAATCGTCTTTAATCAAAGCCAAAATGGAAAATTACTAAAATGACTTTCGTGATGCATGAGATTTATTATCCACAATTGCATGAAATTTTTGCTTCGAATTTAAAGATAAAAGTAATAAACAAGTCCTAGGCACTTTAAATATATAGTAAAAAGAACTCGTGCAGACCAACTCATATTCACACATTATCAAGCGACAAGTGGTTTTTTAATCACTCACTTCTGAGATTGATTCGCCTGTTGCCACTCACCAATCTTCAATCTATTTCTTTTTTTTTTTTTTGCATTTTTCTCCTAGCAATACTAGCTTATCAATTTTCATTCAAAAACTCTTTTTAAGTTAATTAAACTACTTATAAGTCATTGAATCCCAACCATCACTACCTCCCTAGCTTGGACCCCAAGCTTGCTTGTCATTTGAACCATGTGGTTAAAATATTCATCAATATCAAATGACTCAAATTGCAATATTATCATATAGGGGCTATCTAAAGGTCTTTTTATAGTATCAAGTCCAAAAAGAGCTTTAAAATGACCAGGTAGTTGCAGCATTTTTCATAAATCTTTAACATGCCAAATCTTCACACAAAAATTCAATAATGCACACATATCCCTACTATGAGTATAAGCATATTACTGCAACTTCTTACAGCAATTTTATAGTAGTAAATTCATCTTTGTTGGTTAATGTTGTTTCTTATCATTCTTATCTTAGGGATTCTACTATATCTTAAAGAATATGATTGATATATCTCACAATAAATGTAGGAGATACTTATTCCTTAATTATAGTAAGAGGTATCTGGTATCTCTAATTTTTAGGAAATCCAGTTTTTAGGATTTCAGGTCTCTAATCTATATAAGAGGCAGCATTGTACATACTTGTATTATCATACAATTCCAATAAATACAGAAATATATTCTTTACCCTAAATTCAACTTGCTATCAGAGCTGCCAGTTCTGGGAGCTTTTGCCTCTACTGCCTATTCTCAGCCTTGATTGCTGAGCACCTTCTGCCTCTACATCTTTGCCATCCAGCCTTCATTGCTATTTTTCTAATCTCTTCTTCCGGTCCTTTCCCCCTACCCAGTTATGGCTACTGCCAACCTCATCCCTCTCAACCCCAATGATCTACCAGTACTGCACCCCACCCATCATCTTAATGGAAAAAATTACCTCCAATGGGCTCAGGTGATCCGTACCACTCTCAAAGGCCGACGGAAGTTCAGTCACATTAAAGGGGTTCCTGTGGCTAAAACAGAGCTACAGACAGATTTCTGGGATGATGATGATTCTCTTATCATGACTTGGCTGTGGAATTCTATGACTCTGAAAATCAGCAGAAACTGTATATTTCTATCATCAGCTAGGGAGATTTGGGACAACCTTAGGCAGACGTATTCCAAGAAGGATCACATGTCTACATGCTATGAACTCAAGACCCTTATTGTCCACACCAAACAAGGTTCCCTTTCTGTTACTGATTACTATGGAGCCTTGAATGGCCTGTGGAATGAGCTGAATCAATACCAGAATTTGAAGATGGTATGCAGTCAAGATGCAGCCACTCTAGCTCGTGTAGTTGAAAGGGACAAAATTTTTGAATTTCTTTCTGGACTCAATGCTGAATTTGACTCCATAAGAGTCCAAGTTCTTGGTAAGGAAACTCTAC
>JANSVA010000128.1:0-14970 GCA_025504915.1 Erythroxylum reticulatum | reverse complement strand
TTTTTAAAAATTTTTATATTTTTAATATATAGATGGACTCCGCTATTTTATATATATATATATATATATATATAAAATAACAAATTAAATTAATTATATTTATAAACTTTAATCATAACTTTCAAAATATTAGATAAATGCTTTTGAAAATAAAATATTATATAAGTTACAATAAATTCTTAAAGTTCAATGACTCCATACTAGAAGTATGAAAATTTTCATAGTTGTATAAGTGATCTTTGGACTTAAAATCTCTAAAATATCTTATAAAAAGATTATTATATTTTAAAAATATTTACGTTCTATTTCAATTAATAGTATTTTAATTGGTAGTTATTGAATATAACATTAATTATACGAAGTCAACTAGTGATCAATATAGAAATGATCGTCTTAAAGTAGTTACGGAAAATAATTTTTAAATATCATTAAGTAATAATGAAGAAATAATATAGCTGGACTAAAATAGAACCGACATTATTTTCTACTTTATATCTAATTAGAATACTATATAATAAAAGAACTGAATAATACAAAACAAATCATGCATGATAATATTAGTCAAAACTACTTTAATATTTCTAAATGTTTGAGTGGTCATAATGTATTATTAGATGTTAATCTTAATTTATGAATCTAAAACATTTGATTAGTGAATTAAATTGGAATTAAAATAGTTTAATTTATTTAACATTAAATATAATTTATATCTCGTACCAATATATTTAAGAACTTAACAAATTGCACACAAAGAATAAGTTTAATATAAAAATAGAAAAATTTATAAGTAAATATAAGAAATTTAATAAATAAAAACTAAAATGATACATTAAATTTTTTTTGGACATAGTTAATATTTAATTATAATTCTAATTAAAATTTTATTTCAAGTAAACTACTAAAAGATACCCTATTACAAATAGTCTTCTTTCCTAACTCTCTCTAAAGTAATTATAGAGTACTCTTAATATTTTATTTGGATATCATTAAAAGTTTAATACTTGTGAAATTATAGTAGTTGAGGTGAACTAATTTTAGAAATAATTAGGAAAAAAAAGCTTCATAAGATACTAACCATGATTTGTAGTCTACTATATTTTATACATTGATCGTGTTATATATTTTTAAATAATTTTACTTTTGAAAGGTTAAGCTAAAAAATTTAATTTTCCACAAGTTATAAACCACAATTTTCTTAATTTTTTGGTCTCCCCTTTCAGTTTTCTTAAAAAAATGAGGATTAATTTTTTTGTTCTCGTTTTCGTGTGGTGGATAGATAATTTCGGATACAAAATAATATACGTAAACAAGAACAACCTTTCTAGTCTACAAAAAAGAAGAGACCAATACGATGGAGCTGCCAATATATGAGTATGAGAATGCTGGCATGCTGGTCTATGATTATAGTGTCCCAGTCACGTGTACAACCAAAAAAATAATGCTCTTCGGTTCCTTTAAAAGTAAACAATAGTGAACACCCGGATTCCACTCGCCGATAACAAGAAGTCAGTAAGGAAATTTGGAGTCAGAAATGGCTAATGCAGACAGCAACAAAAGCTCACAAGCTATGAAACTCATATGGAGAAGGAATGATTAATTTTCATTAAATTCCAGAAATTTTGCTCCAACAACCAAATCTAAAGGTCTTGCGAACAGTTACTTTGATTTAAATCACAAAAATAAATTTTTAATAAAAATACAAAAAAACGTTACGTAAATTATGACCCTTTTATATTATTACAAAACAAGCTTATGTTCCCTATTTTTATTTGTTTCAATCTCCTTCCTACCCACCTCTCTTATCAGTATATATCATTACAATTATACATTTTTTTAAATTCTTAATTGTGTGCAAGTTCCCAAATTAGCATCTAATTATTTTATGAAATTGTAGATAGAAACGAATTGATTGCCAAAGATGTGTCAATGTCTAGGTTTTGTTTTCGTGTTTGACGACTGGGGACTATAGATCGTGACTGCAAGTAATATATGTATGTATAATATGGAGTTGTTGGTTTTGAGGTACAATCATATTCATTCCCACATGCCATGTTATGCCAGGCTGCCAAACTTAGGCCATAAGCTTCTTCTTCGGCTCAATCGCCATTTAAAAATGTGCTTTAAGTTCGGTTAGTATGTATCGCTATTAATCATCACCCCATCCTCCCTCTCTATTATTAAACAAACCTGGGAAAGGTAGACTTCCAGCTGGCAAGGTTGGATTTGGATTATTATAGCCGTCATCTAATTTTCTAAGCTCGTCTTATCTCTATCATTTTCAAGTTTAATGTAGTTATTTTAATCTAACTATGTAATCATTACTAACAAAAGTGTAATGATATTTATATCAATAGTCAAACAAATTAAAAAACAGGCATAATATTTTTATTTACACATCTCTAGTTGTAGATGCATTCAATTCTTCTAAATAACTTCCATACATTTGTAAGTAATTGTCGTAAAAATTTTAAATTTTAAATTTTTTGTTTTTAGTTTATTTATTTAATAATTTAGCAGTTAATTAATTAATTAAAATAAAATCAATTAATTAATTTTTATTAAATAATATTTATTTAATTGAATTTTAAATTCATTTTATTAATTAATTGATTAATTTTTGTAAATTAATAAAGTATTAAAAATAAAATTAATTAAATTTTATTAAATAATATTTTATTTAATTAAGTTTAAAAATAATCTTTTTCAATTATACTTTAAATTTTTTAATCTGATGTCATCTTTAACTTATTTAACCTTTTAAATATTAAATTTTATAACTTCTTATTGATTTTTTAAAACATTGCTATTTGTAATGATTTTCTTTTAAGGTCCTAAAAAACTAAAAATAACATTGAAGGAGCAACTCTAAGTGCAGCTATCATCGCAAGAAGGGTCAGTATGTATAATATGCGTATTTTGTAAAGAGGATGAATGGTAAATAGTGTAGTACTTGAGAAAGGTGAAGTAAGAATTACATAGAATACAATTTCAGACTGTCCATTCAAGTTGTCCAATCTTGTCTTCCTTCTCTCTCTTTCTCTTCTACTAAGTAAGAAAATGATGACCAGTTATATAAATATATACATATTATGTGTTAGAATATTATCTTATTGGTCAATGGTATTTGTCTACATTGAGTCCTTAGCCAGCTAATTCCAACGAGGTCCACCTCAGCTAACGTTTCTTGTAACATAAAAGACCGTTTCCTCCCATCTCCTGCACATCACAGCAACAACTGACCGCTAGAGCACAGCCATGGCTACCTACCTCCTCTCCTTCATCCCATTCCTTCTTCTCTCACTACAGGCCCTAGCCCAAACTCCCACTGCTCCTGCTCCCTCATCCGCTGGTCCTGTTAACCTCACCGGAATTCTCGTCAAGAATGGTCAGTACACCACATTTATCCAACTTTTGACCACCACCCAGGTCGCAAACCAGATTGAAACTCAGCTCAATACCTCCACTGAAGGCATGACTGTTTTAGCTCCCACTGATAATGCCTTTGACAACCTCAAATCTAACACTGTGAATAACCTTTCTGCTCAGCAACAAGTTCAACTTGTTCAATATCACATAATGCCTAAGTTCTACACTTTGAGCAATCTTATATTGGTCAGCAATCCGGTTCCCACCATAGCTGGAAATTGGGGTCTAAACTTTTCCGGCAAGGGTAACCAAGTCAACGTGTCAACTGGGGTTGTAGAGACGCAACTCAACAATGTGTTAAGGCAAGATTTTCCGTTGGCAGTTTACCAATCCGACAAAGTATTGTTGCCTGAAGATATATTTGGAGTTAAATCCCCGACAGCAGCTCCGGCACCACCAGATAAAAGTTCATCCAGCAGTTCTGGGTCGAGTCCGGCTGAGGTGGCTTCAGAGCCATCGCCAGCTAATGGTTCAGGTGGAAAGAGTGTTGCTCTAGGCTTGGCTATTGGTCTAGGTCTGCTTTGCTTTGCTGTTCTTTCCTGAGAGTTGAAAAAGGATTTCAAGTTCAACTAGTTTATTTTTACTGATTTTGAATAATTTCAAGTGATTAAATGTTTTGTATCCTTATTCTTTCGATCCCTTCTACACTACACTTGGTACATTTGTATGTGTTTTTTTTTTTGTTTAATTTAGATTTCTGCTTTACGAGAATTAAATGAAGGTCATCAATACACGCATCTTTCCATTTATAGTTTTCTCTTTTTTGATAGTTATTAAATATAAAATATGCCTTGATAGAATTTACATAGTGTAAGACAATGTCTTGTGTTTTTTGTTGCATTATGAAAGGTTTGATACCTTTACACAATTGTACATATAAGATAAGAGAGAATATATAATATAAAAGATTGATACATATCTAAGAGAATAATACTATCCTTATCAGTAAGAGATCGAAGTTATTATGATTATATGCAAACTATATATTATTAAACCTTTTAAGCTCACGATGACATATTACCGTGAGCTTGTCTTTTAGTCTATGAAAGGTAGAAGAAGGCAAGGCTATAGTTATCACATCAAGAGTTTGGTCAGTATAAGAGACATGCTTAATGAGGAGAGCTTTCTTGATGACCAGGTTATGAATAAATCGAATGTCAATCTTAATGTACTTAATAAAATGAATCTCGATCTTAATATGCTTCATACAAGCATGAGAAACTGGACCAACGACAAGATAGTAGCACCAATGCTATCACATTAAAGAGTTAGTGTGACGTGTGGGAAGTGTATCTCACCAATAGAGTTCATCAATAGTAAGAGCAATACTGCAGTATTCAACTTCAGTATTAAAATAAAGAGACAATCATCATGACAACAAACTCAGTAAACATCATAATAAGCATATAAGTTGAGGAAGGAGGATTTGGTGAGGGAAAAGCCATAATAAGGTGTAAAGCAAAGATATCATAAAATCAATTTAACCATAGTCCAATGAATATTGGGAGCATAATAAAAAAACTAAGAAACTTTGTCGACAATGTATTAAATATCAGGATGAGTAAGAAAAGATAATGGAGGGCTCTAATAGTACTGCGATACTCGGTAGGATTAGCCAATATATGAACATGATTTTTAGAAAGAGGAAGGGTAAGGGTAATGGGTGTAACGGTAGGTTTGGACTTATCAAGGCCTGTACAAAGAATGAGGTCCTTCGTATATTTAGTTTGGATAAGGAGAAGACTATGAGGTTTTGTAGGGGCTTTGATGCCAAAGAAGTGATGAATGGGTCCTAAATCTTTAATGGATAATGTAAATTTGACATTACGAATAAGAGAGGTAATAAAGGATTGTGAAGAACTTGTAACCAAGATATTGTCCACATAAATCGAAAGAAAATTGGTGTATAAGGGGTAATGCGAAGAAACAAAAAGGTGTTAGACTTGGAAGAGACAAAGTCAAGCTTAAGAAGCTTTTGAGTCAATCAATGGAATCAAACCCAAAGAGCTTGTTTGAAACCATAGAGAGCTTTGTGAAGACGACAAATATAAGTGGGATGGTAAGGATCCATAAAACCAAAAGGTTGAGACATGAAAACAAGTTCATGGAGATGATATAAAGGAAGACATTATTGATGTCAAGTTAACGAACAAAGCAATCGTAATGAAAAGCAAGTGATGAGGTATTTCAATTATTGGACAAATTGGAACATTCACTAACACGTTGTCATGTCTTATCCAACATTCATCTCTGCATTTCTTTCTCTCTAGGCATAAGGAGATATTAACTAGTACATGATCATACCTTAACCAACATTCTTCTTTGTTAGATTTTTAACAAATTCCCAAATTATTTTATTTTATTTGTTTCTTATTTCTTATTTTACTTAATCTTTTTGATTTCTTTCTTCTTTGATCTAAAACTCTTTGTAGGAGGAGCTAGAGTTTTCTATTTTGTTTAGAACTCTTCCTAAGATAAATTAGAGTTTATGTAAACCTATTTAAACAACTTTTTAGAGAGATTTAACATAACTCTTCATAAATAAAATTTATTTTTCTCGAGAATTTTTATTATATTATATTTGGATTGGAATTGTGTTTTTTTTTTCATTGAGTCGAGTGGTATCAGAGCTTTAAATCTCATAAAGCTTGTTCTTTTTGACAATGGAAAGTAATCCTAATGATAGTGTTTACGGATTACTTGATTTTTTGAGAAAAATTGAAGAACATGAGACAGTTATTCGCAATATTGAACATCATTTAGCTACAATCATGGTATATTTGTAAATATTAATACAAGGCAATAATAACTAGAGATTTGAGAAAATAGCTGACAGAGAAGGTCTCAAATTCTAGGACCTTTTATGAGAGTTGATGATTACAACAATGATGAGAAAATCATTCCAAGAGGATATCAATGTAGACAATGTAAGGGTGAATATGAATATAGATTAAAGGTTAATATTCCATCTTTTAGTGGTGACCTTGATATAGAAGCCTTTTTGGATTGGTTAGAAGAAGTAGAAGGATTCTTTGATTATATTGAAATTCTAGATAAGAGGAAGGTAAAGTTAGTTACTTATCGACTTAAGGGGTAGTCATTGTTTAGTGGAATCAATTAAAGGAGACTAGACGAAGAGAGAGGTGAACTCTAATGTCTACCTTGGAAAAGATGCAGTGATTATTAAAGAGACAAATTATGCCTTTTATATTATGAGCACTATTTGTTCAATACCTATCACAATTGTATTCAAGGGAATAAGACTATTTATGAGTATACTACTAAGTTTTTAAGATTGACAACTTGAAATAATTTGGCAAAAAGTGAACCATAATAAGTTACTTAGTATTTTGGGGGGGGGAGGAGGGGGGTGAGGTTTGAAAACAACAATTTAGGATAAAATTGGGATTTAAATGGATTTGAAGGAATTATAGAAGAATGGGGAATAATGTGACAGTGATAAGTTAAAAGGGAAAAGAGGTTGTTAGCTCTACCCATACATGTGTTAGCCAAAAAAAAAAAACAATGGCAAAAATTTCAGCAAACAAGCTACCAACTACTAAACCCACCAACCTTTATTCTAAATCAACTTTTTAAAACTACCTTAACTATAGGGAACCAGGGCATTGCTCTAATGAATGTCAGAAGCCAAAGTTTGTCAAAATAGTGGAGCAGGTAGGAGGAGATTTTGAGGAAGAGGACTATTGGCCGAATGGGGAAGATCATAAATACCTTAAGGGAGAAGAAGATGAATTTGTTGGAGTTATTATAGGATTAATGATTTCTAGTAAAGAGCAAAAGTTTGGCAGTGACACCAATCGTTTTAGGTAACCGAGTGAATACCATTAGTAAATCGATGGCTAAGAAACTTAAGTTACTAATTGAGCCTCATCTGAACCCTACATCATCATATAGATTTCCATTATTGGTAATATTTGTGTCAAAGAAACATGTAAGGTGTCATTCGCTATTGGTAAATATTAAGATGAATATTATTATGATGTTGTTGATATGAATGTGTGTCAATTTTTTTAGTAGACCATGGTAATATGATATTGATGCGTATCATTTGAGTATGGAGAATATTTATCAATTTGTGATGAATGGTGTGAAGTATAACTTAGTAAAAGAGAAAGATGAAACGTAATGAACAAAGAAGCCATTATTAGAATTGAAAAATAATAGGGGAAGTTTTGTAAGTGAGATGAAAGAAACAAGGGAGCTACATTTGTTGATAGTGAAAGGGAAGAAAAGAGTGAAAAGAGAGAAGATGAGATTCCTTTAAAACTACAACCAATTTTAGAAAAATTTAGAGATGTAATATGCAGTGAGCTACCCAATAGATTACCTTTCATGAGAGATATCCAACACAACATTGATTTGGTTCTTAGAGCTAGTTTACCTAATTTATCTCAGTACTATACAAGTCCAAAGGAGAATGAAATCTTCAGGTAGAAAGCAAAAGAACTGATTAGGAAGGGGTATAGTAGAGAGAGCGTGAGCTCATGCTTTATTTCCTACTTTACGTATACCCAAGAATGATGGTAGTTAGAGGATGTGTATGGATATTTGAGCCACCAACAAGATTGCTACTAGGTATAAATTTATTGTCCCTAGGTTAGAAGATAAGTTAGATTAATTAAGCGGGGCAGTGATATTTTCTAAGATTGATCTTAGGAGTGATTACTATCAAAATTGATTTAGGCTTGGGGGTGAGTGAAAAAATTCTTTTAATACTAAAGATAGGTTATAGAAATGGTTAATGATGCCTTTAGGTTAACCAATGCTCCTAGCACTTTTATGAGGTTGATGAATCAAATGCTTAAATCCTTTTTAGGTAAGTTTCTAGTGTACTTTGATGGTATACTTATCTATAACAAGTCAAAAGAGGATAACTTAGATCACTTGCATAGTGTGTTTGGTGTCTTGAAGGAAAAAAAATTGTATGCCAATTTGAAGAAGTGCACTTTTGTGTCTAGAAATTTGTTGCTCCTTAGTTTTATTATGGGAAAACTTAGAGTTATAGTGGATGAAAAGAAAGTGAGAGCTATTAAATAATGCCCTACAACTAAGAATAATAGGGATGTTAGGAGTTTTCACAAGTTAACGACATGTTGTATGCGATTTATCCAAAATTTAGTAGCATTATGGCTCTTATTACCATGTGTCTTAAGAAGGGAAAGTTTAAATGGGAAGAAGAATCATAGTAGAGTTTTGTAATCACTTAAGGAAAATTTACGTACTGCAACTATTATAGCCTTGTTAGATTTTAACAAGTTATTTGAAATAAAATTTGATACCAATGTAGTTAGGATTAGAGTTGTGCTATCTTAAGAGAAAAAGAAAATAGCATTCTTTCGTGAAAAGTTATATTATGCTAGGTAAAATTTGGCTACTTTTGATAAATAATTTACGTGATAGCCTTGAAGTCATAGGAGTTATTGGATCTGGGGGCCCACTTTCATGGGAGATCTACATCATGGATCTAGTGAGGGAACATACTTATGGATTTTGACACCACACTTCGACTTAAAATCTTAAGACATTAGATTTATGGATCCTTTTCACTTATATGTCTTTCACTAGTTCCATCTCTTTCCAATATGGGATTCCTACTCATACTTGATATCTCAACAATCTTCTCCTTAAGTGTGAACTTCCACATTAAGTTCAGGCTTCCCTTTGAGTGAAAGCGTTTTTCTGCCTTTTTCTTAGTAGGTCGAGTATATTATGTCACCAAGAGCCCTTCTACTCAACTGGTTTGGGCCTACTAGGAGCCTCCTTGCTCTCCTTTGTGGGGAGGCAACTACAAGATTTGATTACTGTCTCCATACTCCTCCATTATCGAACTATCAGCTCTGATATCACTTGTTGGATATGGGGAGCCTACTTTCGTGGGAGATTTATATCATGGGTCCAGTGAGGGAATATACTCGTGAGCTTTGATATCACAGTTCAACCCAAAACCTTAAGGCATTAGGTTTACGAGCCTTTGTCACTTATATGCCCTTCACTAGTTCCATCTCTTTCCAATATAGGATTCCTACTTATACTTGACATCCCAGCACAAACATTATTTAATCAAGAACTACTTTATTTTGTATATTGATCATCAAGCTTTGAAGCATTTAGGGAGTCAAAGGCAATTAAAAACGAAGATGCATTCTACATGGTCAATTTTTGTTGATAAGTTCCTATATAAATTGATGCATAAGATGGGTGAGAGTAATGTCGTTGTTGATGCATTAGGTAAAGCATGACTATAATAAAGACCTTGGGTATGGAGGATGAGGGTTTTGAATATTTTAAAGAGTTATACGAGAGTGGTGGAGATTTTGGTGTAGATACGGGATTTGTATTTGATAAAAAATTCTCATGATGATTTCTATGTACATAATGAGTTTTTGATAAAAGGAAATCAACTTTTTCTTCTAATAGCTTCACTCAGGAAAAAGGTGATTAGAGAATTGCACAAGGGAGACTTAGCTGGTTACCTTGGCAGGGACAATCTTGAAGACGTGAGAAATAGATACTAGTGGTTGAAAAAGAGGAGAGATATTTTACTATTATACAGAGGTGCCAAGATTGTCAAGTTTATAAGGGACATGGTTCAAATGCTGGTTTGTACATGCCATTGCCAGTTCCTAATACTATTTGGGGGGATTTGTTTATAAATTTCGTGTTGGGACTTTTAAGAACATAAAGTGGTATAGATTCTATCTTTGTGGTTATGTACATGCTTTCTAAATTGACACATTTTACCCCTTGAAAGAGGATGGCAGATGTTATAGCAGTTGCCAAGCCGTTCTTTAGAGAAGTTGAGGAATTCCACGATGCTTTTAAATCCATTACTTCTGATAATGACTATAAGTTTTTGAGTCACTTTTGTAGAACTTTACAAGGGTTATTTGATTCTTCTCTTAAATGTGCTGGCATTGCACACCCACAAACTGGTAACTATACGGAGTTGGTGAATAGGACTTTTGGTAATTTGGCAAGATGCATATTTGGTGACAAAATGAAAATTTTGGATTTCTTAATTGACCAAAATGAATTTGCTAGGCATAAGAGATTCATGTAGAGGTGAAGAAGAAGATTGAAAGAGCCAATGAGAAGTAGAAACCTCAAATGTTTAATGTTGGAGATGAAGTTATGGTTTTCTTAAGCAAGAATTAAATTGTTGGAGGTCATCTTAAACTATATAAAAAAAGTATGATCCATTTAGAATTAAAAGGAAAATTAATGACAATGCTTACATTGTTAAAGTACCTCTATGGATGGGTAATATCTCTCTAACCTTTTATGTTGCTAATCTTTCGCTTTACTTTTATGATGCAGAGTTTGGATATGCTAATAATAACTTGAGGTTGAGTTCTTTGACAAATGAAGGTGAATGATGAGGCATTTGAATTCTTGGACTGATTGTGACATTCACTATTACATGATCATGCTTTATATAACATTCCTTTTATGTTTCTTTGTCTTTAAGCGGAATGAGATATTAGCTAGCACGTGATGATGCCTTAATCAACATCCTTCTCCACTAAATTTTGAACCTATTTTATTTTATTTGTTTCTTATTTCCTATTTTGCTAAATCTCTTTTATTCTTTTCTTATTTTATTTAGAACTATTCCTAAGATAAGTTAGAGTTTCCTATTTTGTCTTCTAAGATGAATTAGAGTTTATGTAAACCTATTTAAACAACTTTTGAGAGAGATTAACATAACTCTTCATCAATAAAAATTATTTTATCTTTAAAAAATTTTATCCTATAAATCTTAGATTGGAGTTGTGCCTATTTATTTTTTTTCATTGTGTCAGCAAGAGTGAGAATAATATAAACGATAGTGGGTTTATCAATAAGGCTAAAATTGACAGTGTGATCAATGGCTAGAGCTTGATAATAGCCTTTGGTAATAAAGCAAGCAAGCTTTATATTACTAAATAGAACCGTTAAAATTTATTTTAATGAGAAACATCAATTTATAAACAACTATGTTGACATCAGATAGTGGAGGAATAAGTGTCCATGTATGGTTACAACGAAGAGTAGTGAACTCTTTAAATATGGCTTTGGCGTCTGGAAGAAAATTTGTTAACTTAAGTGAAGTATGTAAGATCAATATCATGAGGGTGGTGGTAATGGTAAAATAAGTGTTTGATATAGTCAAAAAAGATTTGAGAAATGCATGTGTGATCACAAGTCTATGCGATCATTGGAAGTGGCAGTAGAGGTAAAAGGGTTGGAGGGGAAACATGAGGAGTACTAGAAGAAGTTGGTTAAATGGCAAAGGTAAGAAAATAAGGGAGGTAGAAGAAAGTGGTGAAACAAAAAGAGGGTTGTTTACATAAGGAAATAAATTTTCAAGGAAACAAAGATGACCATAGATTTAAAGTTTATAAGTTATAGGATCAAAGGAGTGATATCGATTATATTGAGAGTAATAACTAAGAAAAACATATGAAGTAGATTTTGGTGTTAATTTGTTAAGACAAGTTACAACCAGAAAAAAGAAACATGTGTAGCCAAAAACGTGAAAATGAGAGAGATTTAGTTTATGATAAAAAAAGGTTTCAAAAGGAGACTTATGGTAAAGACCAAGTGTGGGTAATAAGTTGATGAGATAAATAGCAGTAGAAAAGGCTTTAAATCTAAAGGTGTTGGGGAGAGAGGCATAAAGAAGACTAGTGAGACATGTTTCAATAATATGACAAATTTTTGCATTCAATAAAACTATTTTATTAAGGAGTATAAAGGTCAAAAGATACAATAGATGATGTCATATGTAGTGAGACATTACGTAAAGACACCTTTGATGAGTTCAGAAGCTTTGTCGCATTAAAATATTTTAATGATAGTAGAGAAAAGATTTGCAATGGCAATTTTGAAAATTTGAAAGCTTACAAACCATGAGATTTATAAGCTAAAGGAAATATCCATGTATATCGGCTAAATTCATCAACAAAAATGATGAAATAATGATAACCAAAGAGAGATAATATTAAGGATGGTTCCCAAATATCATAATGGAGGAGATATAAAGGTCGTGTAGAGATACAAGATGATAATTAAAAGAAAGGAAATTACTTTTTCCTTGAAGATAAGAGGTACAAAGATTTATGATATGAGACTTAATAGGTAAAGCACTAGATAAAATAGATAATGTAGACTTACATGGATGGGTAAGGTGTTGATGCCATAGATCGAGTGAAGTTAGAGTGACTATAAATGTGATTATATTTTTAAAGTGTATGGGAATCTTCATAAGGTAAAGATTATTGTGGATGAAACCCACAAGAAGTGATATCTTAATCTAGAGATCCTTTACAATACAATCAAGGGGATTAAATTCAAAGACAAGAGTTATCTTTAAGAAATTTTGCTACGAAGGACAAGTTTATAGTGACCTTGTAACATCCCGTATCCCATGTAAAGTGTTAGAATCCTGGAATAATGTATATGAGAGTTTATTGAGAAGTTAGAAAGTATATTTCATGCTCATGCATAATATAACATGCACACACATGTGATTATTATTCATTTCACATATTAAAATGAATGTACGTGTATTTATTGATATTTTTCGATTATGATTGATTTATAAATGTGATTATATGGAGAATTGTGATTTATATGTGTTGAAAATTGATTGGTGATAATATTTATTGATTTGGAATTTTTTGTGAAATATAGAAAATTTTCAAATTTTTAGGTACTTCTAGACTAGGAAAAATGTCAAGTGCCAAGATAATTGATAAGTGGTAGTAGAAATAAGAGTAAGTCAAAAGATAGCAAAAAACTTTATAAATGGTTTGGAGATTTGGAGACAAATGGACTAGATGTTAAGAGACATTAGTTAGTTTAAGAAATTGATTTATTAAATTGATTATTTAAGTGGTAAGTGTCATGACACTCACCAAGCATTTGTTACCTTGCATTTCACGATTTTTTCCTAAGTGAAAGTCTAATGAAATCCCTTGGAGAAAATATCAATGCGTTGTACTTATAACCACTTTGCATGTACATTTATGATTTGCTTTTTCATTTTTAGTTTAGCCATGTGTCCTAGGAGGGTCTTAACTTTAAGAAGGTGCCTTTAAGCTATCCACACCCAGACTAATCCCCGCTCGCACCAGGTCAACCTGTAAGGGGTAAAAAAATTTGTTTCACTAGCATTTTACCTCTTACGGGTTGACCCAATGCGAGCAGGGATTAGTTTAGGTGTGGATGGTATAAAGACGCATTCCCAAATTTCTCCAATCCCAGGGCTCGAACTTGAGAACTCTGGTTAAGAGATGAGAGTACTAAACCATTCACACAAACCACATTTGCTTTTCGATCAAGCATAAGTATCAAAAGAAATATAATACGAATCAATTAAAACAAAATTAACAATTTCATTCTTGTACTTTTTAATTGTTGCCTTTTCTAATATAAAGCGCACAGTATCACATAGAAATTACATATCATTAAAATAATAAATTATATGATTTTTTTCATTTGATTAATATGTATGTAACAGTATCTATTGGATGAATAGTAGATTTCATTAACTAAGTTACATATGTAGAAGATGCATATGGATATGTGATCAATGAATTAACCAAAGTGAGAATTCTCAATGGTTAATATTACCTATAAACTGTCAAATGAGATATTCTTATAAAGATTTAAATGTATATTTTTCCTTTGACTTGAGATCATTATAGTAATCAATAAGTCACTTACTATGTTTTGATTTCGGATACTTAGTGTGTAAAAATGCTAGTTAAATGATCATTGAATATAATTAATTACCTATCTGATTAATGGTGAGTCAAGATGAGATTCATCGACTATGGGTAATGAATTTGAGCTTTATGTTGTCATTGATCTTAATAGTTGTTTCTAGACCTTGGTCAGGACGTTTGAATGAATTAGAAAAAGGAAATTTTCTAAGTCATTCGCCAATTATTAATGATCGACATGTAATATAGATAGTTATCTAATAAGGTTTGACAGTTAAACTATACTTTAGGATAATCCGGAGTTGTAATGATAGAAGGTAATAATATATTATCCTTAACTAGGTTCTGTCTTTATAAGTTTGTTACTTCAGACTATCCGGCTATTGAGGAATGTTATTAGACGTCAACCTTGATTATTAATTAATGGGATTAATTACTACCAACTTAGTGATGAACTTATGTGGTTATACATTTACGAGTGTAATATTTTCTGTTTATGATTATTTAATTTATTATGAGCTAATTTATTAAATATTCTATATGGCATATTATTATATTTTTTGCTAATAATAATATATCAATTAACCATTCAACAATTTCAGTGGAAATAAGTTATGGAAAATCCACATTATCTTGAATATTCATAGAATAAAATGTTATGGTGAGGGTATAAGGTTTAGATGACGGCGCAGATGGATGGTTCCAGGATTTGGAATGTTGAAAAAGACAATGTGTAACAATGTCCCCACTTCCAACAAATATGACATTATAGGGGTGGTTTGTGGTAATTGGATTTTGTAGAATAGGTTGTGAC
>JANSVA010000127.1:0-10935 GCA_025504915.1 Erythroxylum reticulatum | reverse complement strand
TAATTAGAATTTATAAAAAAAATGAATGACATAAAATGGGTAAAATTATAAAAATATATTAAAAATTAAAAATATATTCCTAATATAAATGAATAAAACAAAATTTAGAACATAAGTGATACAGGTAAACAACTATTGAAAGCGAAGCCAAGTTGAGGGATTGTGATCCACATACCTGGCCTTGGAGCCACTATCCATAATTAAATGTTTCCAACCAGTTCAGACTACGACCCATTAGATTGGGATTTACGCTTTTTTAACGATCATGCCTTCTAAAGTGGATTTCCTATGCACTTGCCCATTTCCATGACTGATATGACCCAAACCTTGTCCTTATGTACACGACCAAAGTGTTTGGCTTTTTTTTTATCTGGGAACATCTAATTTAATTTTAATCTATTAAATAATTTTAAAGTTTTTGAATTAATTTTGGATTATATATAAATTTTAAATTTTAAAAAATCCAATTTTATTAGTTTGAGTATTACATCAATTTTTAAATTTAAATTCAATTAAACTTAAAACTTTAGAGAAAATAAAATAGGAGGATAAAGGAAATGGTTAATTTAAATATAATTAAATAAAAAATTTAATAAGTAAATTATATATTAAACTTGCAATAATATGTTGGTAGTGTATGTTAACTCAAGCTATGTATTTGTAATAAAATGATATTGTTTTAAATTTTATATTATTAAAATTTATCTAAAATAATATTTAAATTAAATCAATTTTTAAATTGAATTCATGATGGAATTGAGTTTATAAAGAGTTTCTCTTTTCTCAATTTGGGATCCTAAAATTTGTTACCATGTAAGTTGAGTGATCTAAGATTATCAATAACCATAAAAGTTGCATCAAAGCATATTTAATGCACGAACCATACTAAGAGAAGCATTTGGCCAAAAATTTTGTATTCGATTCTTCGTATTTACGTTATTTTGATTGAGCTTGTTATACAGGATTTATCTAGTTTGGAATACACAATTAATGTAATTTGCAGGCTATTACTTTAATTTAGAGGTTTACCCAATACACATTTAAAAGATAGTAATTGCAGGTTCTTTTGTTTAACAATAATTTTCTAACTAAGCCCGACCAGACTCAGGCCCGACATTAAAGCCCAAAACCCATTTTGACGACCCTTCAGGCAAGCTTGATTTCCTCAGGCAAAATTCAAAATATTAATGCCAACTTTACTTGCACCATCCTCTAAAGAAAACATCATCTTATTCGATTCTTAATATCATCTTATTCGATTCTTAATGTACACCAACTTAACATACATCAACTGTAATACAACTGCAGGTTGCAAAGACCACACAACATGGGTAATATGTTCCCATTTCATTCAAAGACTACACAACCTGGGTAACAGGTTCTCATAAATCACTTCACATACTTGGCAAACCACTCCAACAAGTCTCCATGAGCCTCGTTTGCAGCCTTCACAGCAGCTTCATCCTCGACGCTGTATCTTACGGTCCACCCATGAGAAACCTTAGGAAATATCTTCACGTAGCTGGCAACCTGCAACAATCCAAAAATTACATCATCTCCAAGCAGAAAATACCAGCTACTGGAAAGAGTGAAGCAACTAGGTCCTCCTAGGATCAGACATCGGTTATATTGGTTGGTTAAGAATGAGCGCGAATAAGAATGCTGGCAACTGTATCTTCTTGCTGACAGGAAATCGGTGCAGGGAAGTACAAGGTGATTGAATTACTGAACTAATGAGTAAGATGAACTGAAAAGACCTCATAATTGAGAAACATGTAGAGTGTTTTACGGTTGCTGTTTGTCAATGAAGATAAAACCGGAGATAGAGTACAAAACAGCCATATATGCTGCAGACACATTGAAGATTGATTGAGGAAAATGCCATCGAAAACATATGCCGCTATAGGAGTTTAATAGACAATCTAATTCAAACCATATGATATTTTGTTCTCCTGCTCTTGAAACTAAAATATGTATTTTGCTGAGCAACATTATCATAAACACACTTAAGAACTTTAAGAGAAGCATCAGAATATATTTACCTCAGATTTAGCAGCTAAGATATCTTGAAACTGTTTCAAAAGTTCTGGAGGGGACATCTGGTCATTCTCAGCTCCTAGTATTGAAATAGGAACCTTAACCTCTGCAAGAACGAAACTTTATTATTTAGAACTTATTTTCGGGAGGTAGTTCTATTTTGCACTCAACAAACAAGAATTAAAAACGCAATAATGATTTGATACGTAGCATCATTATGAAACCAGTGAAACACTTTTTTGTAATGGCATTTCAATGCATTTGCACATTGACGTCATCCTTTGGCAGCTGTTTCGAAGTTTCAGTAATGAAACATTCATACAATAGCCTCCAGGTATTTTGGATCTCGTGTATATACCTTTGATATCATCTACAGTGACAAACGAAGGATGGAGCAGCACAGCAACTTGGATGAAGCCAGAATTTGCAAGTTGAACCACCACCTTGGCTGCAAAAAACAAATCCTGAATTTAGAGCTTTCAAGTAAGATGCTCTTATTCAAGCCGCATCAAACTGAACGTTCAAGTAAATATCGATTTGAAGACCAAATCACCAAATACTGAAGTTTTACGTAAAGAAATTCCAGCCATTAGTATCAAAAGATTAAAAGTTCACGATACATATCGTACCCCCAAGACAACAGCCTGCAGCTCCAATTTCAGATGCACCTTGACTCTTAATAGTTTCAATTACAGGTTTTACGTCCTCAGTTATTTTATCCTGTAATGAAATCATTATGCATCAAAGAGAACTGGTGCCATCAGACACCGATAAATGCTATTGAAATTGCATGACTCATGGACCAGTGCAAGATAGTTGCTGCAGTTATGAAGTTTGATGAGAAGGTTGGAATAGGAGCAAGCACTCGAAAGTAAAAACAATCATAAACGATTCAACCGAGAATTTCTTAAAAGTTACACTACCAATATCAACTGCTAAGGAAAATTGTTGTGAAAATCAATCAAATTAGGGCAGATTCGCAGCAAAATAGGATTGAAGAAATAATAAACAAACACGCAGATTTTAAAATTTCTAAATTAGTCTTCTTTTCCTCTATGCTGGATAATACTTCATCAGCTAAAGTTAGGTAAAAATTAGCTACAGTATCCTCATCCATCTCATTTCATTTTTCATCTGTAACTCCAATTGACCGTTCACTAATGGCCGTCAGATAATTATCGTTCCTGAAGATTGTCTTTATCTTCAGATAATTATCATTCCTGAAGATTGTCTTTATTTTCAACTTCCATAATAAAAAATTACTCCCATTGAACTTTTTAATCTCAAATTTTGCTATCATTGCTTCTATCACGAACAGAATTTAGTTCTCACCATTTCACATGATTAGTATTCGTACGTATAAATAGTATAGTATCCGTACATATGAATAATTCCATATATGTGAATAGTATCATATACGTATGTATAAATAATACCATATGTGAATAGTATTGTATACTTGAATGACAGTAACTACACAGTTTAATGCAAAAATAAATCCATAAACAGTTATCACCTTTTGTAGTTACTGTTCACTAACTTTTTATTACTGTTCACTAACTCACCTTTTGTAGTTACTGTTTACGAACGGATTATGCAAAAAAAATAATCGTAATTTTCTTATCTCACTCTGATAATACTTATTGTACAAATTGACCAGATTAAAGTAAGTTCGCAGCTAATAGAATTAAAAGAATAATGAACAAACACATAAATTTTACGAGAAAAACTCTTAAATTAGGGTAAAAACTACGGGAAAAGATAAAAAAATTTTACTATTGAAAAATTTAGAGAATTACAAGGAGCAAAAAATTAAACCTTTGTCCCCTTTTTTTTCCTCTCTCTCACCTTATGCCTCTCTTGTTGTTCTGCTCATGCTCTCACTTTATTCATCTCCTGCCTATAAATAGGCAAAAAATTGAAAATATAATTGACCAAATTGGTCAACCATTCTTTGTTATCTTATTAAGTATGTTAGGCACCAAAAGAAAAGGTTTGAATAGAAGCACGCACTCGAAAGTAAAAACAATCATAAACGATTCAACCGAGAATTTCTTAGAAGTTACACTACCAATATCAACTACTCAGGAAAATCCCATAAAAATCCGTCTCAAGATGAAATGAAACCACTAAACTAGCCCATGAGAAAATTTCCCTTAAAAATTGCAGTCTCAAACTAACCGGTGAATGACTCTTTAACCACGTTTGTATGTCAGTCTTTTCAGGTTCAAAAGGATCACCATATAAGTAATCAGGGACTACTACATAGAATCCAGCAGCTGCAATCTTGTCTGCAAGCTTCCTTTCATGGTAGAAACAATTAAGAGTCAGTCCCAAAGTACATAGTAATATGCAATAATCCGCGCAATTTGTATGCTTTCGGACTTAGCCAGAAGGTCATTTCGCATTTCCAGATTTAGGTAGGATCAAGGGATCAACCCCACTCCCCACTCCATCAAAGAAAAACTAACAACTTCCTTATTGTTTCGTCTTCCTCTCAGTTGTATTTCCTTACCTCATAAACTATTTTGCACAACACTAGAAACCTTGATGATCATGGAAGAAGTATAGGTTCGAGAAGGAGCCATACCTTAAATTTGGAGCTTCAAATCCTGCAGGATCAAGCCACAAACACAAGATCAAAAGATGACAAAAAAGAAGAAAGAACCAAAGTTAAAAGCAAGAAATCAGTGAACTAAGAGCATCAATCAGTAGTTCAGAGCGTCCTTTCATGGATCAAAGATTGAAACTTGAAGACAGGAAGAAGAAGAATGAGAAACAAAACAAAAAACCCACAAAAATTCATCCAATCAAAAAGCAAAAGCACAAGGAATCAAAAAACAAAAGAGAGGTGTACAATCACCAAAAACATCGGAGGCAAGAAGAATCGCTCTCTTGGAGTCAGGAGCTCCAACGACATAGCAGTCAAGACCTCCCACTTTCTCAGTTCGACCAACCCCACATGCCGGATTTAAGGTTGGCGGGTTTTCACAGCACTGGGGTCCAGACATCTTCTTCTCTTGACTCTCTGGTGTAACTAGCAACAGAGGGTTACTAGTGTCTTAAAAATTATGCCTGCAACCAGGTCACGACATTATCTGTCACTGTGAGATCATCTCTCACGTCATGGATTCTTGTATTCTTTGAATATTCAGTTTCGACTATACTTGTAAAAGTGTGACGAAAGATTTTACAATCAACTGACGTGTTGTACTTTTAGCCAAACATTTTCCACAATAGAAAATAAATTTTTTAACTGCAGGCTCAACTCAAGGTGGGGACTTTAGTATATTATAAAGATAATATCTTTATTTTTTATTAATTTATATATAAATATTATTAAATAACATCTATCATATCTTTTATAATATTTCCTAAACATTATTATATAATATCTATTATATCTTTTATAATCTTTTCTAAGTATTATTAAATAATATCTATTATATCTCAATTATAATATCTTAATAATATTATTAAATATTGTTAAATAATATCCCAATGTACAAAGACATTGGCAACTGGGAAGAGGAGGAAGATAAGATATTCGTGATAAAGGAATAAGAGGAAGACCTTTCTACTAATTTCTATGCATTTTTTTTAAATTCTAGGGTTACACTTCCTATAGTGACACTTTATAGCCATAAAATGGTCCACATTGAGGTAAGTTTGTGATTTTCCTAATTTCTAGTAATTGGGGTTGAATAACTTATTGTTTATTTAATTCCTATTTTATTAAGATGTGAAATCCTATTGAAAAAGGAATTCTTTGTGGGGAAGAAATTGATAGATAAAATTCATTTCAATACGTAAATGGTAGTAAATTATTTGTTGAAGGTATTGACCTGGACAAATTATGTTGGTTTAGTATCATGGAGACTGCTGAGCATAATTTGTATGATAGATTGGATAAAGTGTATTATAGGCAGTCAAATAAATATGAAGAAGCTGGGTTAATTGAGATTATAAAATGTTCAAAAATATGTGATTTGATTTATATTGTTGAAAATCATGAAAGAATGGAGGTTTATTTTGAAGGTGAGTATAATGAAGAGAAAGCATTAAAAGAAGATAAAGTAGATGGTGTTGATGATAACATAGATCCAAAAATACTAAAGACGAAGATAATCATTACACAGAGGATGAATTACTTGTCTTATGAGCAAGTAATATAGATGGAAGAGCAACTATTGAAGAAAATTTGTATTATTAAATGACATTGATGATAGTGATGTGCCTATTGAAATGTGCATATTGAGCGTAAAGTTTGGAATAGTGTGTATGACGGTGAGCCTGCTGCTTTGAATTTGAAACATGAATTTGTAAATCCCAAGCATGAAGATATTGCAACTAAGTATGATGGTGTTAATAATGTGCATGATGGTGTGAATATTGAGAATGATGTATGCAATGAAGATGATGTGCCTAATGCTTTCGCTAATAATAATGTATCTAATGCTTCTGCTGATGATAATGTGCCTAAAGAGGATGTGTATAATGCTTTTATTGAAATGATGATAGTGATAATAATTTGGTGAATGATTTAAAATGTTAAAGTGAAAGAGATGATGATAAGTTGCAAGCTGCCAGATTAAAGTATAAAAAGAGGAAGTCTAGGTAAAGAAATAAAGATGAAGTTGTGAATAATGATGTTGAAAATCATGAAAGGGAAGAAAGGGCATGAAAATGACCATAAGGATTCTATTTTTGAAAAAGACAACAAATATATTAAAAGTAATGATTTAGGTTAATATTATACAAGTTCAGATGAAGATGCTGATAGTGCATGGAGAAGAGGTAAATGTAAAAACCTATATTATGATCCAACAACTAATATTCCTATTTGGGATGTAAGTTTGAAGTTTAAAGATGCAAAACAATTCAAGGAGTCCATGATTAAATACTCCATTGCAAAGAGTTTGGGTAATCTCGAAAGAGAGTGATATTTAGATCACAATGCTCTTTTTTTTGCAAGTTTGGAGAGAAATGTCAACAATTTTGTTGTGAAGAGGTACGAATCTAAGCATAGTTGTATGTTGACAAACATCAATAAGTAATGGACATGATTGGGTTACAATCAAATATCAAGATTATTTAGTTAGAGGCTTTATTGAGGAAAAAGTTAAAGGTAGGTGTGAGCTTTAATACTTATAAGAAGGCAAAAGTCTATGTCATTAAAATGTTGCACAAGTCTTATATGGAGATATTTGCTAAACTCTTAGGGACAGAGAAGAGTTGAAGATCAAGAACCAAGGTACAATATGGGCAATCTGAACAAGCACTAATGATGAAGGAAAAAAGATCTCTACAAGTTGCTATGTTTGTTTCATTGCTTATAAAAGGGGTTAGATTAAGGGATGTAGACTAATAATATGACAAAACAAATGTTTCTTGAAGGGAATATGCAAATGACAATCTTTGTTGTTAGAAGGGATGGAAACAATAAAATGTTTCCTATTACTTAGGGCGTGGTTGATGTTTAGTGTACTAAAACTTGGAAGTGGTTTCTAGAGCTTTTTGTTTCAGATTTATAACTTAGAGATGGTAGTGACTTCGTATTCATATCCAATATGTAAGAGGTATATCTATATTGAACTAAATATGTATATTTATATATATGCACTTAATAAAAACTTTTATTTTCTGTTTATATTATTGTTCAAAGTCTTATACTTGCAATGAAAACAATTTTATTGAATGTTAGAGTATAAAATGTGTGCAAGGCATATTTATGCTAATTGGATACATAGATGGAATCAAGACTGTCTAAAGTTTTAGTTTTAGAAAAAAGCTAACCGAACATTTATTCTTGATTTTAATGATCAGTTGCATACGCTAAATGATTTGATACCAAGTTACGATGAAGCTTTATTAGACTATCCCAAGGAGATATAGTGCAAGGCATATTTTAGTGTTAATTGTAAGTGTAATTATGTGGATAATAACATGATTGAGAACTTTAATGCTTGAATCTTGGAGGCTATGGTGAAGCCTATAACTAAGCATATTAGAGATTATTAAGAATATGGTCATAAAAAGGATGCATATAAAAAGGAATTTTAGTGAGAAATTGGATATAAACATATCATTAAGTGTTCGGGTTGTGTTAGAGGAAAATAAGACATAAAGCTTTAATTGCTTTGTTGACTGGAATGGAGCTTATGGATATGAAGTTGAGCGTGGATTAGACAGGTTTTATATGAGAATTAGCAGTACATACTTTTATTTATAGATATTGGGATTCGACAAGGATTCCATGCCCTTATGTTGTAGTTATCATTTTCCATAGCCACCAAAATCTCAATTACTATATTGAAAAATGGCAAACATATAAGTACTCCTTTAAGCCATTTGATAGATAAATATTTTGGCCCTCATTTGAAGTTATAGAGCTACTTGCAATAAGGAGAATGCCTGGTCAACCTAAAAAAAAGCAAGAAAGATAAATTTGAGCAAGCTAAAACATGCAAAGCGACTAGACATAGAAGAAGAATAATTTACATGAAATATGGACAATAAGGGTATAACTAAAGATCATGAAAAAGGCTAATAAATATATCAAATTTCTCATTAATTATGGAACTTATTAACCATTTTGTTACTAACCAATCATTGTTTGAAAATATATATGTAGGTAACAAGATCATATAATACCATTGTAAGGAGAAAATAAGGAATTCAATCCACAAATTTAACGTGTACTGCATTGATAAATGTTACACATACTGAACAGACTCGTAAAGATAAAAAAAGAATAAAAAATGATTAGAAGAATAGGAAGAGGTAGAGTGAGAGGAAGAGGTAGACCAGGGGAGGATGAGTAGATATGGAGTACGCTTCAATGAGTCAACTAGTTCAATTGAGTATCATTTAAGTTAACTGAAATTTGGAATATGTTATTGTTAACATTTAAATTTTTGTTTTAAATAACCATGTTCATCTTTATGTTTAAATAGGATGGTGATAATGTTCAAATCATGAGGTCAAACTACTTACAAAGATCTATTGTTGTAGATTCTAAATCTCAAACTGAAATTAATTTTCAGTCAAGAAGATTAGAATGGAATGGTGAGAATAGCATTGCTTTATCTATCTTATGCAGCAAGAGGGAGGTAAAGAGAAGAAGGCTTGAAGATTCAACATTAAGAGGAAGTGAACCTGATTTTTTAACTTGTAGTGAATTACTCTTTCTAAACTTGTGAACTTGTTCGATTTCGAACCTGTTTGGATATTGTAGTTATAATGAAAATGAAATTGTTTGGCATTTGAATTGGGAAATTGGGAAATTGCTTATTATTGTGACATGTTAGAAGTTGGTGATATAAAAACTAGTTAAATGACTGCTATAATTATTATGGTACTTATGACATCTGAGAGTTGGCAAAGTTTTGAAATTGCCATTTTAGAGTTGCTATGGATATCATGTTCATTTGATTTACCAATAATTAAACAAAAAAACAATTGAATACAAAATGAACTACAAATGCTATTATAAAAGTTAATAATATATTTATCCTTATAAGTACAAAAAATTCTTAATCCAACAAGACAATCTTAAAATATTACCATGACATAACATCAAATTTTATGAAGTTCATATTTTTCAACTTTTTAATAATTATAATTATAAAAATATCTACAAATATTATAACACACACTCTATAATTACATATCACCTTATGCAATTTTCTTGTCTTATATATTGTATATTTCAGTACCACTTTCACTTTTGCTAATTCACCTCCTAGCTTATGCACATTGTCTGTGCAAATACCATCTTTCAACTTCTTATTATCAATCTTCATCCTTTTATTCTCAATTCCCAATTTGTTTATAATACATTTCACCTTTTCAATGAAGTATTTATCTGCCCATATGATAAGTTTACACCCCATTCCTTTAATGGTGTAGTGATAAATGTATTAATTATTAATAATATTTAGCTTACTAATAATAACCTATCAATTTGTGTTATACATTAACTTATTTTACTCCTATAACCACATCCTTATACATATTAGAGACCTCTAAGTGAAGTCAGGGCTAAAAGAGAAAGTTTTAAAAAGCTTAAGGTAACTTTGACAAAAATAAAAAGCTAAACTTGTGTGTACCTCACACCTGAGGTGGAGGATCAATTTGGAAATTCCCCTTTTTATTAATAATTTGCCTAAATATTAACATATTAAGTTAAAGAAATAAAATTTAAAATTATATTATTTAATATATCTAAATCACCTAATTATAACATTATGTAAATTAAGTTAAATAAATATTCAATTATAAGAAAGTACCAAAAAGTTTAACTTTATTAAAATTTAAGAGGTTATTACTATTATTATAAATTAAAATGCAATGTAATATTATATTTTTTAAAATATTAAAACATTATTAAGACTTGTGATTGCATTCTTTATATCTAATATTTTTAACTTTAAAATATTTCTTGCATAATTTTACTTAAATTATGTAAAATATATTTTACGATAAAAATATTAAAAATATTTTACGAAAATTTTATTAAAATTTGTTAATATATAAATTAGTCTGGTATATGTCACTCTGACAGATCTTTTATAATTGTTCTAGTATAATTTTAATTCTTGTTAGATTTAAAACTTAAATAAAGTGTTATTTTTAAAATAAAAATTTTAAAATGATAAAACAAAGACATTTCCTATAATTTAAAAAATATAAAACTTTTATATTTAAAATTCTAGAAGAAAATTCTGTTTTGTTTACAGTTTTCTAAAAAAAATCTTTATCTTAATATTCAGTTTAAAAATAACTACAAAATATATACAAATATAAATATTACGTATGAATTAATTAAATAATATTTACATAAAAATTCAGTCTAACTCTTAACACATGATTAACACTAATTAAATCCAATTTAAA
>JANSVA010000126.1:82415-97803 GCA_025504915.1 Erythroxylum reticulatum | reverse complement strand
AGAGAACTTAATGTATGTGAACTTAATGCCTTATTATTATTTCTTTTATAATCATTTAGTTTTACAATTATGAATAAAGTCTTACTAATGTAAACATTGGTTTTTAATAGGACCAAATGCAACAAACCATTTAACTCCAGTCTCAAGGGGAACAACCTGTTGATGAGACTTGGAAGTATTTTGATGTTGTCGGTGGTAGAGACCGTTGTGGACGGATATTCGCGCTAAGTTCATTTGCGAATACTTGTTATTCGCAATCCTCCATGTCCAGTACAGCAATGTCTACCAGTCAAGCACAATCGTCGGAAGTCACTAAGCTTCGAGCTACATTGGATATGGTGATGGAGAAAATGACTCACATGCAAGAGCAAATGGAGCAGATGACTCAACTGAGACAGGAGCTGGAGTAACTGAAGGGGAAGGGTAGCACCTCTGAACACCCTCCATCACTAAGACATTAGGATTGTTGTAGTCATCTGCTTTGAATTACAAAGATATGTTATGTAAACTTCAATGTTTTTATTATCACTTAACAACTTTTGAACTTTATATTACCAATTAATTTATGTTTCAACAAATTTAATATATACACAAATTAAATTAATGTGAACAGATAATTCACAACTGTTTAAATTATGCTTTTTTTATAAGATCATTAAACAAATTTTAATGTCGGGATTTTTACAAAAAATTATAACTACTAATTACCGACGGATTTTAGAAAATCGTCGGAAAACATGTTAACATATTACCGACGGAATAAGGACGTCGTCGGAAAACATGTTCACATATTACCGACGGAAATTCGTATACCATCAGTAAGTTTTCCGTTTTATTTACCGACCGATTCTGTTAATATGTCGATATATTAACGTCTTTTTACTGACAAAAAGTATTTGATATTCCGTCATTAAAATTACCTACGCCCACATTAACGACAACTTTGTTGGCCTTTAAATTCCGTCGGTAAATATTAATACCGACATAATATTAGGATTTACCGACAATTTTGTTCGTCGATAAATCCAAACATTCTTGTAGTGATCATTACTTTCGACTTCCAAATTACATAAGACATCATTCAAACCAAAAAATCCTCTCTTTTGTTTTCAACCTATTCCTCATTGTTAGCCAAGTGAAGAATGAAGCCTTGGGTTTTAAAGAACCCTTCTAGATGATGTTAAACTATGGAAGTAGAGGAAAACTTGGTTTAAGAGCTTTGAGGTATGTAGAATTAAAGAACTCCCCTTTATTGCAAAGAGACCAAATAGGCTAATCACTAACAGAAGCATTAGGCAAGTAGTTACGAAAGGACCTCAGTATTCTATCTACACCTCTCCTAAGAACATCCAAGAGTTTGAATTAATCACCTTGTTCACTCTAGCTTGAGGAGGGATTCTGACGATGAGACGAGAAATATCATCCTTTAGGATTAATGGACTATGGGAGGTCCAATAGTCATACCATAACCATGTGTTATCTTCTTTCCCCATTTTGATTTCAATGAATGGAGATACCACTTTCCTCATTCTTAGAAATTGTACAGAAGGCTAGGAGTATTCGCTCTTTTCAAATAATTGTCATAAGCTAACCACTTGTCAATTTTAAACAACAAAAAGACTTGAAACTATCACCCATAAATTTGTTTCAATGGCAAGAAATCTGTTGATGATAATGATTTCAGAAGAAAAAAAAAACTTATTTAGGGAGGGGCGTGGAAACTTTTTCTATTTTAATATTGTCAAAATTAGATGCTAATTATATTTATCTTGTAGTGGTTCAAGTGAGCTATTTTGAAGCAATTAAGTCTCAAAAGTGAACTTGTACTAATGTTAATTTAGAAATATAATAAAAGAGTTTACATTTTTAAGTGACCGTTTCATAACAATAGCTTAAGCTGTTGTGTGAGGTCATTAATTTTATATATTCACTAACATATCCTCTCAAGTGAAAGCCATTTGGGCTTGAAACTTGTATAGGCTCACTCTACCTTGTGTTGAATAATAGGTGGGTGATAGGATTTGAACTCACGACCACTTGGTCACAAAAGCTCTAATATTATGTTAAGTGACCGTTTCACCATAATAGCTTAAGTTATTATATGAGGCCAACTTAATTAGTTTTATATATTAATTAGTTTTATATATTCACCAACATACATGAGAGGATAAACCTTATGGATTAGATGATAGTTTTGGTCTAACAAGCAAAAGCTGCTGATCCCACAGATAAATGGCCTCTAAGCATGCATTATTCTACATCTTTTATTCAATTTTGGTTTTTCAACAAATCACCATCGCATTTGATGTGAATAATCTCTCTTTCATCTATTATCATTTATCTTTTCAATAGTTATCCAACAAAAAGAGCAGGTTGTCCACTAGTTATGCCCATCTTTTGAAAGATAAGTTTCACGCATAGCAATGAACTTGGCAACCAGTTTGTCTCTTGGTGGCCATGCTTCACGAATTACTGGATGATCTGCAAATTCATGGATCCAGGCAGCTAAATAAGGTAACTTTTGTTGGTCTACGAGTTTTAGACCCGTAATCTCCTCAAAAATACCAAGGAAATAAGCAAGCCAGCCTAGTGCAAGATCTACTAGACCAATTTTCTTCCCACCGAAGAACTTCTTTCCTTTCAGCTCTTCCTCCAAATGTTTTAGGTTCTCTAAGGAGGCAAGTATGCCTTCTTCTTGCTCCTTTCCTTGCTTCACAAAAACACCATATACTATTGATGCTAATACCTGCTTCCAAGAAATGAGAAATAATTATTTGGTAAGTTAGGTAGTAAGCCAAGCGTACTAATACTACACAGTACAGTTTAGACGTCCAAGCAAAGTAAACTATTCACCTAGCTAAATGTATGGTATAATCAATAGTCCCTCACATTACCATTGATTTTATATGTTTATACGATTGTTTGTTGGATAACAATTAACGACACGCAACTAAAATCATGTACGTCATGCCCTTTTAAGAATGAGAAAAATGCTCCTTACGTTGTGTTATTCATTTGATTACTTCCTCAATTTCATTTTACCAAATACACTAATTTTTGTTTCAAATAAGCACTCTTTTGCTGATTCTAGTCTCCAGTAAACCATTAGTGTAGAAACACGTGGTGCAACAGGTTGGGTTCCTAATTAAAATAGCTCCGATTAATAGAATTGTTTTATAAATAGTAAAAAAAAAAAAGAAGAAGAAGAAAGTTTTAACTTGGTGAGTATCATATTGTAAAATTATATTTTTACAATCGTAATTAAGGATTGGATACTTTGGATTTTTAGGATAAGATGTAATGGGACACAATTCCATTCATTTATATCCCTTTATGACCACCAATGGAAAGTAATCATATAGATCGAGATGCAATTAGACCCATCTTAATTAGGAATATTAAGTTCAAGTAAATCACTTTCAATATGATACAAAATAATGCCCCAAGATGAGACTTTTAGTGAGAGAAGCTCGACTGTCGTGTCCCTCTAGAAGATCAGAGAGCATGACGCTATTCAATTTCAAGTCTAGTGTTCTTAATCATCAAGTTTAGAAAATCCTACCTTCGTTGTTTAAATCTTACATGTTACGACTTAAGATTACATCTATTACTAACTAATCTCTGTCAGGAGAACATTACCTTATCATCACCAAACCTGGCCCAAAAACGAGCCCTGGCTCGCTCATAAGGATCCTCAGGCAACAAAGGGCTGTGTTTCCATGTCTCATCAACATATTCGAGAATCATGAGTGATTCACAGATGACTTGCTCATTGTGAACAAGCACAGGAACCTTCTTGTAAACAGGATTATACTGAAGAAGCAAATCACTCTTGTTGGAGAGGTCTTCGTGTACGATATCATACTCGATACCCTTCAGCCTTAGTGCCCATATTACTCTTAAAGAAAACGGACTCGACCACGTACTGAAAAGCTTCACCTTTTCTCCCATGATATCAATTGTGTTGGCTCTGCAAGAAAAGACCAGAATTTGATGGCTTTTATAAGCAATTCAATTCATTTAAACCGGCCATTACACTTCAATTCACGTTCTGTACTTTGAAGTGAACAGCTAGAAGTCGAAGTCAAATTCAAAGTTACTTGGTACGCAAGATTTTTTTTTTGTAAAAGAGTAATTTTTACAGTGTCTAAAAGCCTTACCTCGTTTGCATTCTAGAATGACTTAAATTAATTAGACAAAGACACGTATACTACCGTCAAGCTAAGGAACAAATATCTTTGTTTAGCTTATGACGGTGGACTTATTCAAACTATATGCGAGTTTCCTTTTCTTTGTTTTGTAATAGGCTGGAAGTTGGAGATATCATGAGTATGCTGGGGCCCATTGACGTAAGTGGTTACGCGTGTCTTTGGACTCATGATGCTGAATGAGTTTCCATATTGGCGGCCCTGCTCGCTAATCGCTAGAATAGAATACAATAGTTGAGACATGGCTTATGTTAAGAAACAAAGGTAAACGAAGTCTTGGTTTTATTCAAATTTGTGAATACTGTATGGAATTTAGTATCAAGTTGCGTTTTAGTATAGTATTATTTCAGCATTAGTTAATAATGGGTATTATTTTGAATAATTTTTTAAATTTACAAAATAATTCTTAAATTTTACAAAATAATTCATTCGTATATTATAGAGTTGTACCAAAAATTATAATAATAAATAATTATCACAATTAATATGAAATAATAATAATTTTTAAATATTTCGCATATAAATAATAACTACAATTAATATAAAAAATACATTCATTATCGTACAAATATAAAATTAAAAATAATACAAAATATTTAAAATATTACAAAAATACAATTTCATCATTTTAATAAATAATAATTTCATCAAAACATCCAATAAAAAAACAATAAATATCCTTAACTTTTACAATTTACAAAAAGAGTTCATAACAAAAAACAATCAAGTAGAAGTTAGACCTGAAACAAAAACATTTACAGTTACATTACATATATAGAATTAACATAAACATCAAATATAAGTAAAATTAAAAGAAGACGAAAAATAAAAACCTAGAACGAAATTCAATCGTCAACGAAAAAATACTCGGTATAACTGCACTGACCTCAATTATCATTTGATACAAAATCCTCATTATTGAGAGGAGCTTCATCATTATTATTATTCAAATTTAATGCATCAAATCATCTGTTAATGCTTTCCCATCCAAGATTATCTTCCAAGTCATTGACATCTACCAAATTTGGTTCTTCAGAAACCTAATCCGTCAAAAGATCAATATTATCAATGAAAATTGGATCAATTGAACTACTAAACTCCTAATAAACAATTAAATTTAATTATTAGAAAATTATAAAAAATTATATCGAAATTAATAATGATAATAACATACATTTCTCGAAGCTTTAAATTGTAACGAACAAAAACCAATTCATTCAACTTCTTATGCTCCAATCTATTCCTTTTCTTTGAGTGGATAAATTCAAATGTGCTCTAGTTTTGTTCACAGCTTGTTGCACTCACACATTGACTTAAAATCCTAATTGTAACCTTTCCAATTCTAGAACATCATTTCCGAATTGATTCTACCAAGAAACTGTAAGTCATAAGATAACAAAAATAGTGTTATAAATAAAAAAAGTGATAATTAATTTTTAACAAATAAGAAAAAAGAAATAACTAGTATATAGAGAAAGTTTTTCTCTTTGTCGAATAGAAATCAACGTTCTAAAATCCCCATCAGACAACTTGTAAAGCTTCATTTGTGAGCTTAAAAGATCTTGCATCATGTCCATGCTAACAATTATTGTAATAGTTAAAAGCATTCCTCAATTAACTTCAACTTGCTTTGTAAGGTCTAGTTTAAAATAGACACTAGGATTCAAAAATGCCCCAGTTGCAAACAATAAAGAAGAAAGTTGTCTTTCCCTTCTCTCATTAATGATTGAAAGATATGGTGTGTATAAAGAAGACCTATTTTTCATAGTGGCCTTGATTGCTTCCGTCGCTCTCTTCATAGCATCAAAAATATAACCCATCAACCAAGCGAAGCACCCTCACCAAAGGTTCACAAACTCAAACAACAAATTGGATTTGAAACCAAAATTTTCTATCTTTCAGTATAATATTACAAATCTCCACTCCAGTATTAGACCTAGCATGATGAGATGCAATCCACTTATTACTTGTAAACATTTGTCGTAATTCTTTTTTCATTGAAACAAAAGACTAAAGTGATAACAAATTTGTTGCAAATCTTATTACAGTAGGATGACACAAATTCCTACCATTGGTAAATTCCTTACTCATCAAATTCAATACCCATGCACGATTATAAATGAACTTTGTCACCTTTTTAGCTTTATGCATAATATCATTAATAACAAGAAAATACCTAAGATCCTTATAGTCTCCAACATTAAGTCAATGCAATGTTCAACACAAAGAGTCCAAAAAAATGAATTATACCTATTTTGCAACTTTTTTTACCGCTTTATAAACTGAATCATTGTCAGTAATAAACTAAACAATATTTTTCAGCCCTACATCATTCATAACTTTATCAAACGTCGCAAACAAAGTCTTCGTATTTCTAATAAAGTCAGATGCATCAATAGATTTCAAAAACATAAAGCTATTTGTAGAATAAACCAAAAAAATTATAATAGGCTCTTGTCTCTTATTTATCCAGCCATTACACATGATTGAACATTCATAAGTACCCCAATTCACTTTTCTTCCAACCAAATAACTTATAATTTCAGAAACAGAACAACTCAAAAGTTTACCTCTTAAGTCATCAATCGAATAACCTTTGTATCCTGGACCATAAGAGGCTATTGCATCCATCATAGGTTGATAATAATAAAACTAAGAAGCATTGAATGACGAACTTATATCATATCACCATCTAACTATTGCCATATCAACATTGTGAGCTACATCTCTTGATTGCATTGCACTATGAATTGAAGGTTGGGCACCAGGAGTTGTTCCTGGTGCAAAGAAACTAGTCACCTGCCTTCTTCTCTTCCTCGCATCAGGTTCAGGTATTTCTTCTTAAGCCTGAGATGAAACACTACCAGTACCCCTACCACCACTATCACTACCACTTCCACCTTTAACATTTCTAAAATCACCTGAAAACTAAAAAACAAATTTCTACTACCAATTTCAAAATTTAACTTTTCCCTTTTATCTCTCTCATAATGATATTCATCAAGCAATGTTTCCATCTGTCACTTCACATCATGACTTATTTTTTTACAGGGTTCCACATCTCTTTTAACCCCAGCTAAATGTTTTTTAATCAGGTGATTCCTTCACCTTTCAAATGTTTGTTACAAAACAAGTAAATAATATAGTTCCTCATACCAGGAATCAATGCAGCATGAGCCCAACCTGGATAATTGTATCTTCCTGAAGTGGGTTGATCAGGAGTACTTGAACTTCCTTCCATTTATTTGTAAAAATAAATGAATGCATCTATCAAAATAAATAACACATAATTTTAGTACACAATATGCAAACTCATTTTATATAATATAACTCATTTTGTATGATTACATTATATACAATTCAATTTCGTGGAACACAATTCACTATAAGTCAAAAATTAGCAATTCAAAACATTTAATATATATAATTACACAAAACATACATAAAAACTTTTCATTTCTAACAATCACAAAACATACATAAACAATTTCCATTCCATTAATCACATATCATTCATAAAAAATTTTCATTTCTAGCAATTTTCAACAATTTTCATTTCTAATAATCATAAAATAACTTTCATTTCCAACAATCATAAAATATACATAATTCTATTTTCATTTTTAACAATTTTTAACAGTTTCCATTTCCAATAATCACTAAACATTCATAAGACAATTTCCATTTCCAGCAATCACAAAACAAACATAAACAATTTCCATTTTCAAAACTCTTTAACAATTTCCATTTCCAATAATCACAAAACATTCATAATTCTATTTCTATTTCGAACAATTTCTATTTTTATTTCCAATAATTTTCAACAATTTTTATTTCTAACAATCACAAAACATACATAAACAATTTCCATTTCTGTTAATCACAAAACATTCATAAAACAATTTTTATTTTCAACAATTTTCGTTTCCAACAATTACAAAACATTCATAAAACAATTTCCATTTCCAACAATCACAAAACATACATAAACAATTTTCATTTTTAACAATTTTTAATAATTTTTATTTCCAATAATCATAAAACATTCATAATTCTATTCTCATTTCCAATAATTTTCAACAATTTTTATTTCCAACAATTTTCAACAATTTCCATTTCCAACATCCACAAAACATACATAAACAAATTCTATTTCTAACAATTTCAATTCAAAGTTTCAAACATGAGGATCAAGTTGAAAGGTATGATATGATTTACATAATTGCCAAATAATGATTGACATATCTTATACAATTGTTCATACACGTCTATTCATAACATGATGATCAAGTTGAAGGATATACTCATAATATGGGGATCAAGTTGAAAGATATACTCATAATATGGGGATCAAGTTGAAGGATATAACTTCTTTGAAATTTTTTCCTTATTTAAAGCTTTGAATCTTCTTTTCATTTCTAACAAACCATAATATCATATACACCAGTCTATATTTCATTCTTAAATATATAAGTTGCTTTTACAATTTTTAATTGACATTAATATGTCTAACTATAAATGATTGGATCCAACAACATATTCACAATTTGAAAACAAAATTTTTTTGGGATACATTTATTACATCACTACTTTCACTCATTATTGATTATAAATATTTATGATACGCCACACATATATATTACCAAATAATTCAAGTTTAGCATATTTTATACTCAATTAATTATTTACCCAAAACTAATACCCAAATAGGCAAATACTATCATTAACTACAGCCGAATTAATATTAATTTTCAATTATATAATTTTAACTAATTATTTACCTAAAGTCAATACCCAAATACTAAAAATGAAATACCATTTCACAAATATTAAGATTGTGTCAATTAATGATTTAAGTTTTTACAAGTTTACAACTTTAATATTCTCGGTTTAAAATTTTAATTTAAGTTGTTTCAACTTACAAACTTAATCAATAAGGTCGTGTATTTCATTCATCAAAAAACTTATCATAAATTTCTGAAAACTTAAAGCAATCTTTATAACCAAAGTAGAAATCAACCAAACAATTATTCAACTCCAATATTCAATCTATCCCACGCAAATCAGAAAACCAAGACATCGCCGTGACTCATCCAATTCAACTCCAATATTCAAATCACAAATGACAAAATTGTGATCATTCAACTCCAATATCCAACCCATATACACGCAAATCACAAATCACAAAACCAAGTTCCAACTTCCAACCAATTCACAAAACCAAGATCCAATCGATCACAATAAAAAATGCAATTAAGTAGAAAATTTTTGAAAACTCAAAAAACACACCAAAAAACAATTCACTAGCTTTGGGTTTTAGGTTGGGTGACGGGTCAAAGGCTTTGGGTGTAGATCTGGCGAGTAGTGACCTTCTCTCCTCTTTCAAACATTCAGTGGCGACGACATGGTGCGATGGTCCCCATAGAGAAAGGTTGAAGACGGTGGCATCTTCAGGGGACGTGAAGGGAGGAACTGAGGGAGGATTTCTGTTCTCTGATGCTGGCGTGGATCAGAAAGGATGAGGGAAGGAGTAGCACTGCTGGAAAGGGACCAGTCACCAGTATCATTGGATATGAAGAGGAGAATGAGAGAGAGAGAGAACGACGGCGGTGGTGAGTGAAGAAGTGAGAGTCGATGAGAGAGAGAGAGACAAATGAGAAGGAAGGTAAAAGAAGGTTCGGGAGAATGGAGATGGAGAGTCACATAGACAGAGACCAAGGGAGGTCGTTTAGAGAATGGTCGACAGCGGTAGTGGTGAGTGAAGAAGTGAGAGTCGGTGAGAGAGAGAGAGAGAGAGAAAAAGAAGGAAGGTAGAAGGTTGGGGAGAGTGGAGTCACACAGGGAGGTTCGTTTAGTTTTAGGGTAAGTTTAAAAAAAATGCAAATAGGTCCTTGATATTTTCAAAATTTATAGTACTGGCCGATACGTTCCGGTATTTTAGATACTAGCCAATATTGAATGAAAAACAATTGTACTGATCGGTATTAATGGGTGGTACGAAAGGAATGAATATCGTTTTGTCTTCTGGCCAGTACCGACCGGTACAAAACAGTATTCGTTCCTTTAGTCTTATCTTTTAAATAGGATGAAATTAGTGCAGAAAGTCTCAAAACGTATAACTTGATATTTTCACCTACAGGACACGTCGAAAGCAAATTATAATTTTCCAATTTGTGGGAAACGAGAATTTGACTAATTTTACTTTCTCAATATTATAAAAAATGATTGAAAATGAATTGAAAAGGGCAGCACACAAAAATTATAGAAAAACGAAAAAAGGACTCCGCACAGAGAAAAGATGTACATACATACATTACAAAGAATGGACAAATGTTTTGGAGGAGAAAACTTCTTTTCTTTTCAAACATGACTCTCCGTGTTAAAAGATTGGGACACGATCTTATCCAAACTGTAATAAAATAATTACGAAATTTTTTCGTATTTTGATTTACAAAAAAACAAGATCATTTTAATTTTACGAAATAATTAACAATTAAATTATAGTAAAACATGAATTTTAATCCATACTTTATTCCAAAACTTGATTTTTTTTGTCATATTCTTCGAACTGTTTTAGAAATTGGTCCATCTCGACCATCATAGCCACACAAGTGTTTGATCTCTAACGAACTTCACAAAACAAGCTAAGAGAATTATGTAATTCTTACTGAGATGATTAAGCAAGAAGTGATAGTTTCATTAAAATTTAAGCCTATTTATAATAAGTTTTATACATTTTAGTAATTTAATTAAAATTAAATTCTAATTTCAATTAAAATTTTATTAGAATTACAAATAATTCTAACTAAATACCAATTATGTTCAAATAAGATCTAACATCTAATATTGATCATTATTTATTAAATATCTCATATTTATTAATAAAAGGTTTTTAAACTTTACAACCAAATCCAACTTGATTAAAATATCTTTGCTCTATTCAACTTGTTCTTTATATAAAATCCATTAGGTTCACAAATATGTTGGCAATTGATATAAATTATAACTTTAAATTATATTTAGGATTAGATAAATTAAACTCCTTTAATTTGTCTGTAATTATCTATTTAAACAAGTTATATCCACAGATTAAGATTGACATCTGGTAACATATTATGATCACCTAAATATTTAAGAATGCCAAAGTAGTTTTGATTAATCTTTCTATGCATGATTTTTTTAATAATTCAATCATTTCATCATATTCGATTAGAATCTGAAATTAATGTCTACTATATTTTAAGTTCAATCATTTTAGTTTTTCACCATTAGTTATTGATTCAATTATTGACATTTGTAAACTGTTTATAAAACATCACTCTAACTTGGCAAAGGATTTTCAGAATTAATATTAATCGAGAACAACAGAACATTATCCCTACTTAATTTAGAGTGATAAATCTTATCTTGATCACTCAAGTACTTCCATATATTTCATGCTACATCCAATGACTACTTACTGAGCTATCCTTAACTATAACATGTCATAAGTAGTATTAAAACATAGCAATCCCTATATAAGATAACTTTGGAGATCTCAAGTCAAAGAATAATTTATACAATCATCATAATGAGAATTTTCATAGACATACAAGAAATGTTCCAAATGGATTTCTCATATGGGATCAATTCAGTGAACTTGTTCTTTAACAATCACCCACACATTCGTTTAAGTATCTCCATACTTTTAGTCTATAAGATCAACTACTTCCTTTATAAGGAAAAACATAATGTATGCTAGTCTTTTTACATTCTATTAATGTTCAGTCTTAATAGAACAATAACTACGGACAATTTGGGGATAATAAATAAATGCAATATAAATCTTATAATTATAATCTCATCATAATTTCATTTGCAATGTATAATTATCCCATGAATTTTATCACATGCATTTAAATATGTACAAGATAAAGAATGTCTTTAAATATGTTATCAGTAAAGTACAACCAAATCGATTGACTGTAGGATATAAACCAACAGTCTCCCACTTACATTAAGCCAATGCTTTAAGTATCTAATATCATATCACTGTATGAAGATCATGCTATTGCTAAGATAGTGGCTTAATAAGAGAATTCTACAAGATTCTCTATAGTGAGCATTTGTTTAAATCTTATAATTTCCATCTTAATTATCATCATAAATAAGAAAATTTACCTAAATACATCCTTGAATCTTTGATAAGACCTTAGCTTTTTTTACATGTCTAATAACTCTAATGTTTTACAATGTATTACTATCTTGAACAATGCAAGGAACTATATTAAGTTCACTAAAGAAATTTTTGATCCAATTAATCATTTCCACTAAATGAAAAATATATTATAGCTTAATTAGTAACCATTGCTATATTAAAACCTTTCCGATCTTAAAATGATATTGTTCTAAGTAAAATAGACCTTAATTAGGATTTACTTTTAAAGTTAATATCCATATAACCTTGAACTCAAATATCAACTCATACAGAGAATAATGGATAACTTTAATATTTCACAAGTATCAGAACTCTCAAATTTTAAAAATCTTTAGTACATTATTTATGTACTTGGACTTAGAATAGGTAAACAACTTTCAATCTACCTCTATAAATCTAATTTCCGTAATTAAGCTATTACTTTTTCATATCCAACAAGTTTTGTTTTTATACAATTATATTTTTAACAATTGAAAATTAGAATTATTGTTTTCTGTGAGTAGTATGTCTCTATATACTCACACTTGAGAGGAATTATACTCCGATTAACCTTTTGCAGACACGATAAATTTATAATCATCTTCAAAACAAAACCTTTGAATTCTTCATGAAAGTGAATCTTTCAATTTCTTGTAGCCTTTCAATTAAAAATCAAATGTACCAATAAAGGCATTAGTTCTAATTGGATTTATTGTCATAAGATTTGAACTTTTCAAATTTCATTTTACTTTCACCGCTTATCATGGGAACCATTCTCCTATAAGTATACATTGAAACAAATAATTTGTTCAACAGGTCATATCTTATATTGTCCTTCTTAGATAAAACCATACTCTTATGAAATTTTATTGTGAAGGTCATCAATAGAGAACATCAATCCTTATAGATAACCAAAAATTTAAAACTCAACAAATCGATCTCCTCAAAGTGCTTCAGCATTCTCAATGCTTAATTTTTACTTAGATTTAAACAATTTGAACTGTTCAAAATTTTAAATCATTATTTTATTTAATACACACGACTGTATCATATAAAGTCATTAGTAATTTAATGAAATATAAGTATCATCATTTTATGAATAGTTGTTCCATCCAACACATTACATGTATAAGATTTAACAATTTAATGCCATCATCATTTTTTTCACCAAAGATTGGTTTGATTATTCTTCAACTTAACAAGTTTAATAACTTTCATTTGATTTATAGTCAAAAGGATACATGCATTCTTCTATGTAACTTAATAATTCTCATCATGTTAATTTAACCAACATGGCAGAAAAGAATAGTCTCAATTATCCAACTTTGTATTCTTGTCACTAATGTTAAGCATAAATCTTACTTGATCTAACACATACAAACTATTTGTATAAAATTGGTTCACTACTTTTACTCAACAATCTATTATCATGCCTTAAACATTATAATAATTTTGAATCTAAATTCAGTATCAAATACTCACAAGCATGAACTAAAAATACATACAATCTCTATCATATCTCTTATAAGTAAGAAAAGTCATGCAAAATATTTTCTTCTTATGATAATTATTATCATTCTATAGTAAATGCCTCTAATTGCAGTCTACAATTATGCTTTTAATAGGCTAAATTATGCGAACCAATTTCATTAAGGTACTATACATTTTAATTCTACCCTATGCAACCTCTTGCATCTTGCTATCATAGTGTTAACATAAATCTTACATGTTTTCATTAAAGTTTATTAGACATTATTAAACTCAAAAATTCAATACATTTTTTTATCCATATGATTTTGACATATCTCTAAAACTTTGTCGTTAAATCCTTAACAGGGATTATAACAAAATTACATAATGGGCATATAATTTTCTTTTCTAACTTTGAGAACTCTTCTTAAACATAACCTTATGTCCAAGAAATTTGGTTCATTAATTGAGTATCAACCATACAAACAAGGTAAAATTCACTCAAAACAATAATAAATGCAAGAAAATCAAGTAATTGATTATATGTTATGACTACCAAATAAGGTTATGACTTTAATCATGTATTTGGCTACTCTCATTATTTTATTCAAAATAATAACCCTCAATATCATTCAGAAAGATTACTCTAATCTTTTTTTGTGCGTCAGGATCTCATTCAAATTTTGATGATCTTGAGTTTGCTCAACAAACCATCTAAACCTAAATTAGGGAGATAACAACTTTATCAATCACATTTTATATGACTCCTAGATCTATTAGGTAACAACTCTTGTCAAAATATATCTTATATGTTTTTTGGAACCCCGCCTCTAAATTTATGTGAACATAAATTTGCTCATCCAAATCACACAAATTTAATTAAGTAGAGTCCACTATCATAGGACTAAACATATTTGGGTTAAAGCAGTATTGAGTTGCTCAACAAACCTAACAATAAACAAAATATTGGTTTATTCTTATAACAATCACGTTCTTAACGTAAACTTAATATTTTTAACGAGAGATTTAATTTCATTTGTTTCATCAAACATAAAATTATACGTGAAAAATCACACATATAAAACATAAAATCTAACATGCTTTTAATAAATATATCAAACATATAAATAAAGCATGCAACTTATGTACTCATAATCAAATTATATGTGTAAAATATCAAGTTGTGTTTGATTCTAGTTATTGATCTTCATAATTTAAAACAATATTTCCAACTCTTTAGAAAAATTAAATTAGATTAAACTTATTGATTCCTTAATGAATTAAAATCCTATTCTAAATAGAAACTTAATTTGATTTGAAGACAATTTTTAAATCCAATTAGAAATTATTTTCAATTTTCAATAAATACCCTTTTTACTTATTATGATTTAGAAAAATTCTTTTTTTTTTCAAAATTACATATGTAAGACATTTTAATCTAATTAGAAAATTATTTCTAATCTAATTATAAATTAGTTTTCCTTAATTAGAAAACTATTTTCTAATATTAAAAGGAAATTACTTTTAAAATTAA
>JANSVA010000126.1:27724-81869 GCA_025504915.1 Erythroxylum reticulatum | reverse complement strand
AAAGACTTGAATCCTTGAAAAAATAATTTTCTTAATTACTCAAAAAATTGATGTCTTGTGTCCTTAATTCAGTTGTTATAAAGCCCTAAGAAGAGGTACAAAAGAATACTAGTAGATCAAAGGCCTTGTACGCGTGTATAACATTGACCAAAACTGAGGTCACTGAGGTGAAAGCAACTACATGTAGTCGATACTGAGGAGGGGATTGCAAGTGTAATGACTACTGATGTTGAGTGTTGAATACAAAAAGCGGTGAATAAAAGGCGAAACCAAAGGCATTACAGCAGAAAGAGGATACAAGGGGAGAAAGTGATAACCCTGGAGATGAGATGTTCAAATAACGATATAAACTTTGCATCAAAATTAGTTTATGTTAAAATTTGAGATTTAATATTAAATTTCAAATTAACATAAACAAAGAAAGTTTTTACTCGACACACATCATTTATTTTATAAATATTTATTAACTATTTTATATTGTACCGAAATGAAAACATTAAATATGCTTTACAGGGAAACGATCCTTCTAAATTTTAAGATATATATCTATTCATTTGAAGAAGAAGAAGAAGAAATGCCTTCAGATCACGCAAGCATACATACCGTAGCACCTCTGCTAGATGAAGAGGATAGAGGGTTAAAAGAAGAAGGTAATATCAACGAGGAGAAACGTTCTTGGTGGGCCAATAACAAAGTTATTGATGTGGAGGAGGCTAAGAAGCAGATCTTCTTCTCGCTGCCTATGATTCTTACTAATGTATTCTACTACTTAATCACTCTGGTCTCTGTTATGTTTGCCGGCCACCTCGGTGAGCTCGAGCTCGCCGGCGCCACTCTTGCTAACTCGTGGGCCACCGTCACCGGCTTTGCTGTCACGGTAATAAGTACTCGAAAACTTTTACTGAGAAGATTTAATATCAGCGTTTCAGTTTCTTCGGTTATTCATCATATTTCTGCTTTTTAGTATCAGCTTTTCAGTTTCTTCGGTTATTCCTCTTTTTTCTTGCATCAAAATCTGTGATTCATGTACATCTTTGTGTTGTGCATGTAATGTAAGGCCAACATAAAATAATGAAAATAAAAAGAAAAGAGCATCTAGTTAGGATAATGCTCTTTGTAATGATAACGATGGGGTTGGAGAAAAGTCTTGTATACGTAACACAATGAAATGTCATATTAAATTGATGTCAATGTCTACATATTGGGAATATTTTATTTGTTGATATAAGATCTTGCCATGGTGTCTTTATTTGTGTTAAAACTTAATAACCATGTCCTTGTGCTAATGAACCCTTTTCCGTTTTCATGATGCAGATCGGTTTAAGTGGAGCACTTGAAACGCTCTGTGGTCAGGGCTTCGGTGCAGAGCTGTACAGGATGCTGGGAATTTATCTACAAGCATCCTGCATTGTGTCGCTGTTGTTCTCCTTTGCTATATCAATGCTGTGGTTCTACACTGAGCCAGTTCTCATTTTACTCCATCAAGATGCTGATATTGCTGCCGCTGCTGGCTTGTATATGAAGTATCTCATTCCCGGATTATTTGCGTTCGGTTTCTTACAGAACATCTTGAGGTTTCTGCAGACACAATCAGTTGTCATCCCTCTTGTCCTCTTCTCCTTCGTACCAATGTGCATTCATATTGGTATTTGTTATGCTGTGATTCATTGTACAGCTCTAGGCTTCAAGGGTGCTCCACTTGCAGCTTCCATTTCGTTATGGATATCAGTTGTTATGCTGTTTGTCTATGTGATTTGTTCTGAAAATTTTTATCAGACCTGGGATGGATTTTCGTTTGAATCATTCCGATTCATTTTAAGTTACCTGAAGCTAGCATTGCCTTCTGCTGCGATGATCTGGTAACTCGAATCATGTACCATTATGATTACCTTTTGTACTACTTACAAAGAAATTCAACTGCATACTCTTAAGCTGGAATCAGTTAGTGAAATTTTTAGGTGATAATAAAACATCCAATTGGCCCAAGTTTTGATTCAGGTTTGTCGTAAGCTTATGACTCCTGACTATGAGAAAATTGTGCGACATAGAAGCTCACGGAATAATTCAAGATAGAAGATCATCGATTCATTTCCTTCTCATTTTTGCTGTATGCTTGTCAGCTTAGAGTATTGGGCTTTCGAGATTCTTGTGTTCCTAGCAGGATTGATGCCAAATTCAGAAATAACTACCTCATTAATTGCAATTTGGTAAGACTTGTTTTCTTTCTTCTGTTTTTTTTTTTTTTTCTCCCTCTTCTTGGTATTCTTCCCTTCATCTCACATCCTGAAATTTGCATTTCTATTTCCTGGATGTCTTTATATCTACAGTGTGAATACAGAAACTGTAGCCTACATGTTAATTTATGGTCTCAGTGCTGCTGCAAGGTAAGCTTTTAAGTAAAAGCATCTTTCATACCTTAAATCGCTTGTATTTTGTAGATTCAACATTTAACTTGATGTACTGAAATAATTTTCTTCTGAAAGTACGAGGGTCTCAAATGAGTTGGGAGCAGGCAATCCAGACAGAGCCAAGTCTGCCATGCTTGTAGCTCTCAAGTTCTCTGTCCTTCTTGCCCTTGTTATTGTGCTAGCTCTAGTGTTTGGCCACAATATTTGGGCAGGCTTATTCAGTGATAGCGCTAAAATAATGAAGGAATTTGCATCCATGACTCCTTTGCTTGCGATTTCCATTACATTGGATTCTGTGCAGGGTATCTTATCAGGTGCACTTCTTGGTGAATGATGGGCAGTTAATTTTTTGAGCAAATCAATTAGTTTCTCTTGCTAACAAGTAAGTCTCTGAAACTGCAGGGGTGACAAGAGGACGTGGTTGGCAGCACTTGGCAGTGTATGCCAATTTGGTAACATTCTATTTCATAGGCATGCCCATATCTTGTCTTCTAGGGTTCAAGTTGAAGCAATACGTTAAGGTAATGCTATGCGGTGAAGTGAAGGATATTTTTTGATATAAGCATGGTTTAGGTCATAGTAACTTTGTTTTTCTGCTTATGTTGTTGTAGGGTCTGTGGATAGGCTTAGTATGTGGCCTTGGTAGCCAAGCTGCAACTCTATTGTTTATCACCGTACGAACAAAATGGACAAGAACAGATCTGCCAGAAAATGTTTACAATGAAAACCTCAACTTCGTACAGCAGAATGTGCCTTAGTGATTGTCGACTATGTGACGGAAAGCGTGGATGGATCACTTGTGTGTGGAAACAGTTAAACCTTGTTAACATTATTTCCTTCTTGTAGGCACAAGCATGAGATTTGATTTCTTTTATGGAGCATTGAAGTTTCAACCGAAGATCAACTTGGTTACTGCAATGAGTTTGTCAAGAAATTGGAGACTAGTAAATAATGGGAGATTTCCTTTGGTCATATTGGAGAGGAAGTGAAACAAGAAATTGCACTGCACTTGCTCATTTCTTTTTAAGTTAATGGCTAAAATAACCAAGTCAAGCAGTAAACTTCTTCATGTAGCTTTGTGAAATTGAGAATTGGCAGGCTTCAGATCACCCAAAAAGCACGATTTCTTTTGCATATGATGTAGCTTAAGATCCCTGCTATGGTTAATAGTGGATGGTACGGAAGCCCTTTTGTTTTCACAATTGTAGTTGCTGAAACTAACGATGCTTCCTATCTCTGATAATTTCTTATTATGTGATTTGAGAATTTATCAATATTTAAAAGAAAGAAAAATACTACTATATTACTTGGATGTTGTTCTTCAGAATTTGAAGTTGATGGACTTCTACATCCTTTCCAAGCTAATTAAAGGTTTAACTATGCATACAATTGGGATTTATAAATTAATAAATTATATTTATTAATTTATAAATATAATTAATAAACCAAAGAGTTACTTAATGGTCATAGTCTTTCCTTCTAGGCCTTATACTACTGGTTTCTTTAAGTCGTGTGGACCTTTACCAGCACTGGTTTGACCAACATCAACTTGTGGAGAAGATTTGAACTTTCTACCTTTAATTTTAATAGGCTTCATCTTTGTCTTCCCTTTCGTTGCTTCGAGGGCTATAGGAGTAGTAAACTTGAGTTTCTCCTCCTCAATAATGCAATGGGCTATCAAAGCATTGAAGTCTCATTCCTCATCTAAAGAGTAATATGTCATTACCAAATTACTAAATTCTAGAATGAGTGTATTCAGAGTCTGGTGAACAATGAAGACATCAGGAAGAGGAATATTCAACATCTTCAATCTACTATGAAGATGAATCATTCTCAATATCTACTCCATCACTCCCCCTCCTCTTGTATATCTTATAGAGAATAATTCTTTCATCGAGGAAATTATCTCAACATTAGGTGAGACTATGTACCTCTGAGAGACCTTATCAAGAAACTCCTTTGCTATATCGATGTCCAGAAGTCCACTTAGCAGATGGTCAGGTATTGATCTCTTAATGGTCATCAGATATAATTTGTTAGACCAATCCCAAGCTTCATAGGCTACTTTATGAACTCTAGAGCTTATGGATGTAGGTAGAGATGGCCTATTCGTATATATGACCATATCAACCTTAGCTATCTCCATAGCGTTCAATACATCCTCTGTCCACTTCTTCGTATTGAAACCGATCAGGGTTTCATTAGTGATATTGATTTTATTAACCAAAAAGGTGACTATAAAATGATAATGTTTAAATCAACACAAATATAGGATAACAATGATACTCAAAGTCATTGAATAATATCTTTACTGAAAATCCAATCAAAAATATTATGAAACACCTTTGAGCTAAATACATAACATATGCAATTAGACCTCCACATAAAAGCGATCAAAGTATAAACTATCAACTCTTATGGCACTATCACCTTTGGGCAAATAGATCACTTGAGCAACAACTTTTCCCCATCTAATGCCTTTATGCATATCTCAAAATGTTATGTAAGGCCAACATCTTTGAGCAGAATAACTAAACATAAAATCAGAAACATCCCCCAACATACAAGCAGAACAATTCAAAATACTGACTCGAAAGGCCACTTTGGTGACTACATCCTCATCAGCACTCAAAAAGTCTACAAACACAAGGGATACATCTTTATATTCTCCTCACATTCTTTATAGACGTATGGTATGTGACAATGTAACATCAATAGATGCAAAAATCTAAACGCACAGTTTCATTGTCACACACTCATGCTAAAGACATTCTCTGAAAGCTTCATTTGAGACTTTCATAAAAGAAAAATCTCAGTAGAGCGACTATCGTGCGTCATCAAACACTGAACCGACCACCCAAGACACAAGAACCTCATGTGTCTCCTTTATGGTAAGTTCATTGCACGAAATTCACTCAAAAATGGCTTCAGAATGTCTTAATTCCTTTTCTGAGAGACTATCATACAATCCTGAACATTGAGCATGAGACCTAAGATATAAAAACTTGAAGTATCTCCCTCGTATGATGTCTGAAGCATACCTTAATTCCTTTTATGGAGTTAAACTTTAATTTATTACCAATATAATAAATCCAAAAAATAGAAAAACTCACTTTACGAATTTCCTAGACCTAAAAAATTGAACTCAAAACACTCCAAGTTATCCTTACGAGAAATCTAAAAATTTTTATTTTTTAAAGTATTGTAGAAATTTCGTACAACTGATGTTAGTGCACTATAGCATTGACGTCATCCGCTGACATCAGCCACAAGAGGACAATGATGTACGCATCGCCCAACAACACACCTCAATAGTGAATGGCGTGCCCACGGGTGCTTATTTGATGGTGCGACATGGTCCACCCACGTGTCGATTCATGTCTAGCGCGTGCGTCGCACGTGCCAGACGTACCTCCCCTTAGGGAGGTATCATATGCGCCCAACGGTCTTCGTTGCCATTGCTTAAAAATTGCGAGTTTTGGGCCATTTTTTGCGCTTCCGGCTCATTTTCACCTCGTTTCTCAAGTTAATCATATGTATACTACTTTCATGCAATAAAAAGCAAGAAAAATCGAGAAACAGATGTTACATCTCTGAAAACCTTACGAAGAGAAAATTGAAAAATCTTCGTTTTTAACCATCCGATCACGTTACCACTCTAATACTACATGTAATACATAACGGTATTTTAGTTATGTATCTCGGATCGAATGTAAAAGAGCATAAAACAAAGAAATGCGAAAATACATGATTTTGGTATTCGTGACTTTAAATGAGCTCTTCGAAATTGAAACAAGCACGAATCCACTGCCATCTTCACGAGAATTGCTCTCCGAGATGCGAGTAAGATCTTTCTACAGTTTTTTCAAAACGTAAGCTCTCTTAACAGGTCAGAGAATTCTTATGCTTACGATTGATTATATGAGCAACTGTAAGAAACCTTAACCTTTATATATGACATTCACATTGGACTTCTCCATCACAAGACTGATATAGGTCTGGTCTATACTGATTGAGATCTATTTTTCACACGGACTTTGACCTATTGATTTAGATCATTTATTGGACCACTTTATTATCTTTATTTAGATCAAATTACATAATTTAATCGATAAGTTATTAAAAAAAATATAATTAATGATTGTCCAACTTTAAAAAAAGGGACAAAATCATCCTCCTACTCGTTAGATCCCATTGTGTGATATGAAGAAAATCCAACTCTCAATGCCCAAAGTAGAGAGATATAGTTACAAGAGATAACAATCGATAATGAAAAGTTTAGAATCACAAATAACCGCACAGCAGCAGTAAGAACAAAAAGCTCCCTAAGTAGGCAACAGCTTGTGTTTGCGCTGAAATTACAGAACAGAATACACTAAAATAAGTGCAGGCCTGAAAATTGAAACATGTACGTAGCATGCATTGTATACATAGTTTGAAGGAGGAATTGGGGACTAATTAAGTGGCGATCAAAAACGATTTCATCTCAGCATTTGGTGCGATTCCTGCGAGGAAAACTTGCCAAGCGTCCAACAGAACTTTCTTAGCTTCGCTGAGTTTATACATTTATGTTTACGTGGATTGAACGACTCACAAGTTATTGACTGGATGAGATATTCAACTCTGTTAAGTATTAAAGGTGAAGTCTATTCTAATGTAATTATCTGTTGAAAATGATTTGTAATGTCTATAATTTTCCGAGTCCCGTACACAACCAAAAGAACCCGGCTCTGCTTGCGGCCTTACGCGTTGATATTTTGATTTGATGTACATAGAAAATCCCGTTATCAACTTAGCGAAAGTTAATCAAGATTGAAATTGACATATTACTAAATCATATGTGCCAGGTCTTAGTCTTATCACCAAAGCCAACTTTTTCAGTTACCACTAAATAAATGGCTTCCCAAGTCCCCAATGGGGAATTTTATTCCGTTTTGTTAGTCAATTGCAATATGTAAATTACCATGAATGCCTTGTGTCGTTGGATTCGTCCACATTTTTATATACTAATCTAATCACTAACCGATGATGTTATGAGGTATTGTGGTTAATATGCAGATATAATGCTTATTAACTATTAAACGCATTCACCACAGTATTAAATCTGCTAAAATCCTTGTATAATTCTGTAGCCGTTGGTTTCTATGATTGTGTCCTTTATTACTGGCTATTAACCAAACTTTTGGGCACCATTAAAGCATTACCAGCTGTCCACTTTGATTCATGCCTTCTAGCTCAAACCATTTTCTCAAATTTTCAATTTCACCCTTGCTTTTCAATTTTAGAACAAATCCCACAAAATCATTAACCTTTCAAAACATTCCCAATATTAGTGTTTCCTTTGGAGTCAATATATAGGTCTTCCATACACATCCAGTCCATTTGTTATTTGCAGTTCTAGCTTTTGCTCTTGTTCTACAGCCAAGCAAATGGTGTCTCAAGCGCCTTTCACCCTCTTCTCTGTTTTTATTGTCTCCTACTTCTTTAGTTCCTCCCTCGCCTACATAAATTTCTTCGTAGGTGGCAAAGATGGCTGGGTGGTTAGCCCCTCTGAGCCTTACAATCACTGGGCTGGGAGGAACAGGTTTCAAGTCAATGATACTTTGGGTAACTACTGCAAATCTTAACGTCGTTATTCATGTTTACGGTTCTTGTCTTTAATTATGAGAGGGATTGTTAACGTTATTGCAGTTTTCAAGTACGACAAAGGAGATGACTCGGTGTATCAAGTGAGCAAAGAAGACTACTACAATTGCAATACGAAGAAGCCTATAAGAAGAATGACTTCTGGGAAATCAGTGTTTCAGTTTAGTCACTCTGGTCCGTTCTTTTTCATTAGTGGCAAGGAATCACATTGCAAGAAGGGACAGAAACTCATTGTTGTTGTATTGGCTATTCGGTCACCTCCACCTCTACATACCCCCGCACCTCCCACACCGTATGCCAAGCCACCAAAAGCTCCGTCTCCAGGGTCCCAACCTCCAGCATCATCGCCCAAGGTTCCATCTCCGCTGACTCCACCGTGGTCTCATCCACCGTCTCATGCAACCCCTGCACCTTGGTCTCATCCACCGTCTCAGACAACCCCTGCACCTTGGTCTCAGTCACCGTCTCCGGCAACCCATGCGCCTTCGTACCAACCACCCTCTCCGGCAACCCATGCACCTTCGTACCAACCACCAGCTTATAGTCCCAGAGCACCATCTCCCATCACACAGGCACCAGGGCCTGAGCCTCCATCATCTCCAAGTCCAAAAGCTCCATCTCCGGCAGGATCACCTACGCGTCCTCCGTCTCCATATGCAAATCCTCCGACAGAGGGTCCAAGTCCAACGAGTTATTCTCCGTCTCCGACCCAGCAACCTCATGAAGTATCTCCATCACCGTCAGAGCTCTCGTCTCCAAGTCCTTCGGCATCATCGTCATCGACGAGTCCGACACAATCGGAAGTTACTCCGGCGTCGGCGCCGTCGTCTTCGTTTGCTATAGGTCCTTCAAGTTTGATAATACTAGCCGCTTCTGTTGTGTTCACTTTAATGATGGGTGCTTCCATTTAGAACGGTCATACAGTCTACATACGGTTTTATTGGCCTTGATGGTCGTAGTTTATGTTAGTTCCTTTTTTCAAATTTCTCTTGGGCTTGGAACTTAATTTCAAACATTTATCATTATAAGGTTGTATTGTTTTATTATATTATTGAGTTATTCATTTCTTCTTTTTAACACTACTCTTTACTCATTTCTATTGTTTTCGTGTACTCAATTAGTAGGAAATCTCTTCAATTGTTGGGCAATGAATCCAATAAATGTCTGCTTATATGGTAACCGAAAATGTAAATCCTTTTCTTAATTGAATTCCATTAAATGCCTGCTCATTTTTTAAGGAAAATAATAAATACCAAGTGATTTGGTTCTAAAACTGGAAAAAAAATCAATTAGGTAAGTTCAAATTTTCCAAGTATATTCTAACACTTTAGTGTGATTTTGACATTATTTTATGTTTTTCAATTCACTATACTTTTCTTGAAAAAAAGAAGAAAATGACAAGTGTATTTAATGCAAGGAAATGGTCTGAAGCATTCGGAGAAGCAACTATTCAGATTAAAATCTCGTAATTGAAGATTAATACTTGTAAAAAGTAACGAATAAATTTAATGCCACGTAGCAAGCTGTACGCTTATTCATTGGATTGGATAATGTTACGTCACCTCTTATGAGTTAAACGTATGTTTGTGAAGATTTTCATGTTTTAGTTAGCTTATACTCATCTATTTTATCTTACGTATTTTGATATAAAATATTCAATTTAGAGTGTGAAGGCTAGTTGTTACATAATTAAATGGTATATCAATTAGAGTTGTAGTAATAATAATTGGTCGTAGAATAAGAAATTTAAGTTTTAGGTGCTCCACCTGCCGAATCTGAATGAAGCGTTCCTATAGCTGAATGGGGAGTGGGTGCTGACATTTCGGGCAGGCTAAATCCGTCCTCCAACACCACAAGATTTTGTGGCGTTGGCATAAAGACCAAGCTCTTTTATGTTTGTGTATATGACTTGACTGCATTGTGTCGGCTGTAATAGTGCAATTGTTCAGTGTTTCCTTTGCCCTTATTGTGCTTGGCATCTTTTCATTGCATCTTGCACTCAAAAAGTTAAGGAAATTAACACTTGAGAAACCACAAAATATAACTTAAATTTTCTATTTGAAATGTGTATAAATATATTTTTATAATGCAACTTGAATTTAATAGGTGAAAGGATTATTCATGTCAGGGAAAATATCTCTTCTCTTCATGAGTTATTAAATTAATAATATATTTTTTAGAAGAATTAATTAATATGAGGCTCATATTTGAGTTCTTAAGTTTAAAAAAAATACACAAATTGTGACAAAATATTTGCTAAAGAATCACAGCCTAGAGTTCTGGGAATTAACATATATTTTTTCTAAGAACTAAAGAGTTCTGGGAATGAACATACTTAGCATTCCTGATATACTACCGCCTTAAATAATGAAAAAAAGATAAGTGTGGGGTCGATGAAAAGAAATAGAAAGTAATATACTCTTCCACCCACGAAACAGGCTCAGGAATTGGGACAAGTGTACCTGAAGGGTTTCTTTCATTAATTAAGAACACTATTCTATTCTCCACGTAATCCCCAGTCTAAGCATAGAGGACAAAACTTGCGTAGTTCTTTTCACATCAAATCAAAGGACTGTTCAGTTACATTTCAATTGTTAGAAGGCAAATCGTTCAAGCCGTGTGATTGTTTCACTAGTAAACAATCACAGAATTTAACGGCCTTACTCCGATCACAGAAGTTCAAGGATATCCAAGACCAACCCTGTTAAGCATGGCCACAAACTCTTCTGGGATCTACTGAAATTTGTGGCCATGATTGAATGGTACAAGGTTGGCGTTGGATGGAGGGAACAGAGGAATTGGTCCCAAACGAGGGTGCTGAGATGGAAAATAATTGGATCGTTTTCTATCTTTGTCAGTTAGCAAGAAAAGAGGCCGATGAGTCGAAAATCACGTTTCCTTCAAATGCTATACCTGTCGGCTATGTGTGATTTTTCAAAGTCAGTACGTACTTATTTCGTGACAAGTGTTACCTTTACCATCTTCGAGTACACAGTATTCCTATGGACTGTCCGACCCTGGCCACGTAAGGTATAGTCAATTCCGTCTTCACTCTTTTAATACATAGATAAGATCAAGAAATAGAATGATTAAATTAATTACAAAAATTTTAAATTGATTATTTTAAAATTTTTATTGTTAAAAATAAAATTTTAATCATTTATGCCCTAATCCTTAACATTAAATGCTCAAGAATGACTTAACGTAACAGAGTACATATTAAAGTCAAATTGGAATGAGAGTTAAAGTTATTGAGAAAAACTCTAAATTTTTTTAGTTTACTGACATAAATTAAATTAATGCTGCTTCTTCGATGGGACTCGTGTGCTGTTTCTAAAGTTTATAAGTAAACTCCTTTTTCTTTTTTAACTCTCTGTTTAGTACAGACTACAGGTAGATTTTTATATTGGCTAATTAATAGCTTTCATGTGTACTAGAAGGGAAGAGTATAAAACTAGTATTTTATATTGGCAAATAGATCCGATGTGGACTTGAATTGATGAGGCCTGCTAAGCTAATTGGAGGGTGTCGGAATTTCTTAGCCATTCATCCTAAATTGGACTGATGCTCATTGGTGTGCCTATTAAAAGAGCAATAGGTATGTTAGACTGATATTATAATAGTCACATATTTTGATACCATATTTATTAAGTGTCATTTTCTCCTTTTAAAAAATATGTTGAGAATTGATTTTTTTAGACTAAATGTGTAATTTATTTCGTTAATTTCCTTTTAATAAAAAAAGAAAGACAAGTTTTTAAAATCATTAAGCGTGTTTTCGGTAGTCTTTTTATATAAATGAAATGATTAGAATTGGACTCCAGTTGAAACCAGACGAGCTTAAATTGGACCTAAACCAATAACCAACCTGGACCTGTATTGACCAGCTTATAATCTAAACCTTTTTAGTCTTTATGTGAATGCCGATTTGGTGTATCATCATACTTCCAAAGCTGAGTGTAGGCACTGAAATTTAAATTTTAGTTCATGTCATTTCATTTTGTATTTTTTATTACATTAGGTATCCCAGCTTAGTCAAACTAATCCTAAGATCTTAAGACCCACCCAAGGACTCTAGAGGAGGTAAATTCAAGAATCCCAAGATCCCTCAAGTTCCTACATAGCACATACACTTTTGCACACAAAGAGTCTTAATATACTTGATTGTTCAGCTGATGGTTGATCACTGACCCTGCTCAGCATCAGATTCCCATCAGCCTCCAGGTTCCCTAGTAGCTCCAACTTCCACATTGCTGCTGGAAACAAGTCATCCCTAATTAATCCAATCAATGAGCTTTGCCCAGGAGGCTAGATGATCATTAATAGGAACAATTCTTATTTCTCCTCTGTTGAGGTGACTCGAGCTCAAGACCTCTTGAAAGGGAGAGCCTTAAATGAGGAGTTGAAACTATTTAGGTCACTTCTACTTGTCTTCATTTTTTATTTATCATACTTCTACAAGATGCTTATATATATATATATATATATATATATTGAACAATCTAATCTAAAACTAGTACTTATTGTGTAAAATATACATCTATCCCTATATTACTATTTTCTATGCATTTTAGAATCAACAATTTTTGTTCTAGTATATTGTCTCACATTTCATCATTTTCTGAATCAAGACGAGCCTTTTTTTTCCTTTAGCTTCCAAGAAAATATCAACCCAAACCTAACAAGAATAGGTCGAAGTCTAAGGCCATAGCACAAATTGTATAAATAAGGTCTTGTGTGTAAGAAATAAATACTACATGCAAAGAGTGAACTAACATGGCATTCCTTATTATTTCATGCAATTTTATGTTGTTTAAAGATTAGAATTGTAATAGATATTTCAAGTGTATAACTTATTTCCATTTGATAATTGTCTGTGGTCATTTTTATAAAGATTATGTTCTTTTTATTGTACATGACTCATGTACATAAACATGTAGTCCTAAAGTTTGAAGAAGAAAATAAGTGTATTTGAAAACTTTTGAGATAATATAACTTGACACAAGATTGTGCTTTTAGGATATTTTCTTTGAAATGTAGAGGTAAAAACAAAAGTTGGAATAGGAGCGTATTAGCACTAAAAAAATTTGAAAAAAATACAACCTGAGACATCTACATAGTAGAACCTATCTCTATATATATATAGAAGAAGTAAGATACACAACCTGAGATACGACTATGTCTCAGCCCATATTTATGATAAATAATATTATTTTAAAATATATTTTCCATATATTTCAAAATTTAGAAAATTTCCAATATTTATTATAATTATATTTAAGTTAGGTTGAATTTAGTAAGAAGCTAAGTACAATAATATCAATTAGAATTTACATATAAATATATTGTTATAAACATAATTGTGAAAATTATCATTATTATTCAATAGTGAATTAATCGCTCTCTATTTTTAAAAAATATAAGTACGCCTAACTAATTTAAAATGATTAAAAATTTCTTATATTCTTATTTATGAGACCTTTTCGATATTCGGTTGACACATATTTTACAACTTTTATAATAAGATGGTATCATATTTTGATAAGGAGTTGCTGTACAAGTTGTCAAGAAAATTGGCTAAAGCTCTAAAATGTTGGAAAAATATATAAGTTGTCCATTTTAAAGAAATGTGGTCACAATCGGAATCGGGTTGAGTGATAGAATGTGATGAGGCATTTGAATTGTTAGACAGACTGGGACATTCACTAGCACGTGATCATACTTTATCTATCATTTCTCTTTGCATTTCTTTCTCTGTAGGTTGAATAGGATATTGTCTAGCATGTGATTATGCCTTATCTAACATTTTTTTTGGTTAGATTTTGAACAATTTCCTATTTATTTATTTTATTTATCATTTCCTATTTTACTCATTCTCTTTTATTCCTTTCCTATTTTGTAGACTCTTCCTAAGATTTATCAGAAGTTTCCTATTTTATCTAGAACTCTTCCTAAGATAAATTAGAGTTTCCTATTTTATCTAGAAATCTTCCTAAGATAAATTAGAATTTCCTATTTTGTCTAAAACTCTTCCTAAGATGAATTAAGATTTTATATAAAAATAAGTTTTGAGAAAGAATAGCATAACTCTTTATTAATAAATTTTATTTTCTCCTTAATAATTTTTATATTACAATTCTTATATTAATTATGTTTATTTATCTTTTTCGTTGTATCATATGGTATCAAAACTTTCAGTTTCACAAAGGTTGTTCTTTTTGATAATGGTAAATAGTTCTAATGATAGCATTCAAGGATTACTCGATATTTGGAGAAGAATTAAAGAACATAGGATAACTATTCACAATATTTAACAATAGTTGGCTATAATCACAAAAATTGCAAACATTAACGTTAGGAGATAATAACTAGAAATTTGATAATATAGTTGATAGGGAAATTACCCTTACACAACCTCGAATTCCAACAACTTTTGTGACAACTAATAATTCCAGCAGTGATGAGAAAAGTATCCCAAGAGGAGATCATTATAAACTAGATGAAGAAGATTGTGATGCCTGTGGGAGAAAAAGATAACTTTATTGGAGTTATTAGGAGATTGATGATTTCTAAAAAGGAACATAAAGACTAATAATGACATTAATTATTTTTGTACTAGAGGCATAATGCAAGGAAATTTATGTGAGATGATCATTGATAGAGATAGCTAAGAGAATATCATCAGTAAATTGATGGCTAAAAAGTTGAAGTTTTCAATAGAACCTCACCCCAATCCCTATAGCGTCATATGAATTATTGCCATTAATGATCTCATATCACAAAAAGGTGTAATGTGCCATTCTCTATTGGTAAATACATAGAAACATTATTATGATTTTGTTGATATGGATATATGTGAAATTTTATTCAGTAAAGTATGATAATATGATGTTAATTCATATGACTCAAAAAGGAAGAATATCTATTGATTTATAAAGAATAGTTTGAAATATATGTTAGTACCCATAAGTGAAAAGAGAGTGGGCAAACCTAGTAGGACAAACAAGCCATTATTGGAAGTGGAAAATAAAAGGGAATGTTTGTAAGTTATTTGAAAGAAATGAGGGAGGTATATTTATTGATAAAGAAAGGGGAAGAAGAGAGTGAAAAAAGAAAAGATGAGATTTCTTTAAAAGTGCAACTAATTTTAGAACAATTTGGGAATGTAAAGCTCCGTGAGCTACCCAATAGATTACCTCCAATGAGAGATATCCAACACCATATTGATTTGATTCCTTGGGCGCACGACTTACCTCACTATTATATGAGTTCAAAGGAGAATGAGATCTTGAAGAAGAAAGTAGAGGAGTTGATTAGGAGAAGGCATATTACAGAGCGTATGAGCTCATGTGCAGTTTTTGCTTTACTTACACTAAAAAAGATGAAAGTTGGAGGATTTGTGTGGATAGTCAAGCCATTAATAAATTACTATTGGGTATAGATTTCCTATCCTAACTTTAGATGATACGTTAGATCAATTAAGTAGGGCAGTGATCTTTTATAAGATTGATCTCATGAGCAGTTACCATCAAATTCGAATTAGGCTTGAAGGTGAGTAAAAAACAATGTTTAAGACAAGGGATAGGTCGTATGAATGGTTAATGATATTGAATTAGGCTTGAAGGTGAGTGAAAAATAACGTTGAGGACTAGGTTGTCTAAATGGTTAATGATGCCTTTTAGGTTAATCAATGCTCCTATAACTTTAATAAGGTGATGAATAAAGTGTTTAAACCTTTTTTAAGTAAGTTTGTAGTTATGCACTTTGATAATATACTTATCTATAACAAGTCAAAAGAGGAGCAATTAGATGACTTATGTAGTGTCTTTGGTGTTTTAAGGGAAAACAAATTATATGCTAATTTGAAGAAGTGCACTTTCTTTTCTAGAAAATTTATTGTTACTTAGTTTCGTTATAAGGAAAGATGGAGTGAAAGCGGATGAAGAGAAGTTGAGAGCTATTAAGGAGTGGCCTATACGTAAGAATGTTAAGGATGTGAGGAGTTTTTATATATGATTCATCCACAATTTTAATAGCATTGTGGCTTTTATTATTGAGTGTCATCTATAACAAGTTAAAAGAGAACCATTTAGATGACTTGCGTAGTGTGTTTGGTGTTTTGAGGGAAAATAAATTATATGATAATTTGAAGAAGTGCAGTTTCATGTCTAAAAATTTATGTTCCTTAGTCTCGTTGTGGGGAAAGATAGAGTGAAAGTAGATGAAGAGAAGGTGAGAGCTATTAAGGAGTGACCTATACATAAGAATATTACGGATGTGAGGAGTTTTCATGGGTTAGCAACATTTTATGCGTGATTCGCCTACAATTTTAGTAACATTGTGGCTCCTATTATTGAGTATCTCAATAAGGGAAAGTTCAAATAGGAAGAAGAACAAAAGTGGGGTTTGTAATCATTAAGGAAAATTTGTGTACTATACTCATTCTAATATTACCATATTTTGATAAATTGTTTGAAGTAGAATATGATGTCAATGGAGTTGGGATTGGAGCTATGTTATCTCCAGAGAAAATTCCAATATTCATTTTTGTGAAAAGTTGTATGTTAGGCAAAAGTGGGTTACTTATGATAAATAATTTTATGTTGTTGTGGGAGGTGTGAAGACGTGGAAAATTATTTAATTGAAAAAGAGTTTATTTTGTACACTGCTCATCAATCTTTGAAGTATTTGAAAAGTCAAAGATAATCGAGAATGAAGATGCATTCTAGATGGTTTAAGAATAATGTTAAAGTACGATCACTTGAGAAGCTACTAGAAGCTTAATTGTCATTGCCAATCATGAAGCTTCTTAGACTTTAATCACCAACTTACCAAGCCTATAAATATAGAAACTAGTCATTTGATTTTTGTAAAAGTGAAAAGGTGTAAAATAAATAGTGAAAATGTTGTGTGAGTGATATAAGTAAGACCGAAAAATTTATCAAATTTTTTTGCCATATATGTAATAAAGTTCTACTGATCGTAATAAAAGTTTTTGTTATCCAATTTAGTCCTCCGCTTATTCAATATATATTATGCATTTTTTCTGTTTTGGACACAATTTTTTAAAAAAGAATATAAGAAGACAAATACATCACTATAGTAAAAAGAGTCATATTATCTACAAAAATCCATATTGCAATTTGACCTTTTCATTCTGGAAAGTTCATCGCACCTGTAATATCATTAGAAAACATGTCGATGTTCTGTAAATATTAGAGCGTAGGTTTAAGGATGTAAAGACTAATGAGTCTTAGTCACCATATGTGCAACAAATTCAAAGCTATAAACAACTTGAAATAAAAAGAAGACAAACAACCATATAAGTGGCAACCACTAAAATAGAATCTTCAGTGTATGACATAAGCAACACATCTTGGTCCCACAAAGCCATGAGTAATCAAAGACGGTGCTAACTCTTTTAAAATGGTTTCTACATATGCTCAGATTTTCAAACATCACCATTCCATCATAAGTTGGAAATTCTTATGATGGGAAAGTCATATCAAGATCTACAATACATTTAGCTATTACCTTCTCTTCGTTGAGAATACCCATTAAGCATAAGAACTATGATCCATTAGATAAAGACCCAATATATCATCAACTTTATGCTAACCAATCCATAAATTGATATTAGTGTAAAAATCATTATGATATCAAAACTGACAATTAAAGTGAACACCTTCTAGTCTTTTTAATGTGTTGAGGGTGCTTTTCCTTTGACAGGAGCATTATAATATAGCTTAATTGCATTAAAATTACATTACTCATTTTTATTGTACGTCATCTATATTACTCTCTAATGTGTCCTTCCGTCGGTAAAGTATACTGACGGACAGACATAACTGTCGATAAATTTTACCGACGGATGGTTTTCTCTGTTGGTACATTTTTTGATGGAAAAAGAAGAACGATTGGTAAACTGTAGTTCAGATAATCGTAAAGGTTTCAAAAATACTGATGGAAGAAGAAGAACGATCAGTAAATATCAACAATTTACCGACGGTTTAAGGAGTTCTATCCGTAAATAAAACATTTTTTGCAATGGTCTTTTATATTCCATCGTTCCGTTGGTAAATAAAAGTAAGAAAATAAAAAAAATCCCGAAATTAAATTTTATTTCATGATCTTATGATAAATGTATAATTTCATCATCTATGAATTATCTGTGCATAATAAATTTATTTGTTTATATATTTGATTTATTTAAACAGAAAGTTGATTGGCGATATAAAGTTAAAATTATCTTAATTAATAATAAAAACATTACAGTGTACATAATAAGTGTTTGTAATTCAAAGCAAATGACTACAATAATCCTAATGTCCTGGTGATTGCCGGTCTTCTGAGGTGCTACCTCTCTCCTTTAACTCATCCACCTTATGTCTGAGCTGAGCTATGATGTCCATCAATGTGTCCATTATGGTCTGAAGCCAATTGAGTTCATTCGTTTGCGATTGTCTAACAGATGCTACTATACTGGACGTGGAAGATTGCGAATAATATGTGTGAACAAATGAACCTATCCTGAAGATCCTTCCACGACGGTCCCTACCACCCACAGCATCAAGATATGTCTGAGTCTCATCAACAAGTTGTTTCTGCTAAGACTATCACCGAATAGTTTCTTGTATTTGATCCTATTAGGAAGAAATGTTTATACTAGTAAGTGATAATTATTAAGAAATAATAATAAAGCATTAATTTCACATACATTCAGTTCTCTATATCGATTGTTGATGAATGTCACATCGTCATGCTTCTTCATGTGAGTGTGTAAAAATATTTGAGTAGGTGTAGGCCTTATGTCCATAGACTTTTTCTGCATATTTAACCTAAAATGATAGATGTGAACTAGATTTTATAAAAATTTAGGCAGAGTTTCCTCTATTTTTATGATATTTTCCCCTGTTGAACAAATAAAATAACTCAACACAACCATATATGACACCAGACATTTATACCATTATCATTATCCATAATACACATATTAGCATATAGTCTTTGAAGTCTCAGAGTTAGGGGAAATAATACATCCGCTTCCAGGGTACTGATTTCTGTTTCATTAAATGCTTTCTAGGCTTCAACCTAGATTGACCACAAAATTCACTCTTGTGATTCCACATGCTTTCTAGGCTTCAATCTAGATTGACCACAAAATTCACTCTTGTGATTCCACATCATGTCTCAAATACAACATACATCCTAATTTGCAACAATCAATCTTTTCAACCGGCAAACTAAGACCCCTAATAAGTTTCTTCATATTGTAAACACTATCAACCATTGTGTGATCATAAGGCAATGATTCATTACACCATTTAAGAATTTGATCAAAACTACAATCCGATATATTCCCTTCAAACTTTATGTTCAATATTTGAGTAATTGAAGACAATTGAGTCATTGTCTTATAATTTGGCTATAATTCTTAGTCAGCTGACTGTAGCAAGTCAAAAAACTGTTTTACACGTCAGTTAGGTTCTTCTTCAAGATTTTTCATATTTTCCTCAATGGTATAACTGGCTGCATTATAGACTAACAGCATGTACAAATTTTCAGTTCCATCCACATAATTTGTTCTAAATCTAATCCCCCTTTTAAACTCATTTAAGTTGATAGACAATTGTGCTTCATTACCCCTTGAGGTGTTACAAATCAATGGTTCCCCATATCGTGTCCACTAAAAATAATTGATGACAAATCCTTTTCTCAGCAAATGCCCATTAACTTCATCAATACGAAGGAAACATTTGTGTTTGCACTTTTTACATAGACATCTGATCTTTGGCCCATCCATATATGCAGGTTGAGAACATGCATAATGAATCAAAGCTTCAACTCCCTCAACAAATTCAGGATTAATGAAACCATCAGGTGTTAATCGTCTATACATCCAAAATCTATCAACATTACTCATTTATTCAAAACTATTAATTTAAAATAGTGAATCCATAGTTAGTATCATTTATGTTCGCCAAAGATGACAAAACATGTAAGATAAAACTTGTGAATGAAGAGAACAAGTTCTCGTCGTGATGGGAGCTCCATTACAGGTTAAGGGTTAAGGTTTATGGGTTGAGATCTAAAATATTGTAAAACTGAAGATCGAACATATATGTTTGTAGTCATATATGTTAGAAGAGAATTAATGTTAGAAGTTTGATATTTAACCTATATTAAATATGTACTAGTGCCAAATATAATAAGTATTCATAAGACTATGAATATTATTTTAATAATCTTTTTTAACATATACAAATTTAAAAAAGATAAGTGTCAAAATTCCTACATAAAAAGTGAAGAGAATCTAATCATTTTAGAGAACATCATTGAAATAACGAATTGACATTATTAAGATAATTAGAACTATAATATAAGTCAAACTCATCCTATATGAATTCATTGATAAACCAAAGTTCATACCACAAATAAGTTTCAATTGGTGTAAGCCATTTAAAGAAAAAATACAGGATGTTCATGGGAAGTTTAAACCGCAAACAAATACCTAATTAAACCAAGTTCACAAAAACGTAGTAAATAAGAAAATTACTTACCTCAACTGACACATATAAGTATCTTCCTGAAGTACGTGAAGGAAGATGATGACGGAGCTAGAATGAAAAATATAGAAAGTGAAACAAATTTGATTAAAATGTCTAAAAATTCATTGTTGACATTGTCAAAAATAAAAAGAGACGAATCTCATTTCAATACTTACTAAAGCAGTAAACTATCAATCTCCTTCGAAATAGAAATACTGCCAACAAATTAGTTACTACAACCAATAATAAAATTCTTCACAGTTTAGAAAGCGAAATATATTAAAACAATCATATTAAACGAATTTTAAACACATCAATGGTGAGCAATATTGATTTAAAGGTGGTAGATATTAAAGAATTGACTAATTTAAACATAAAGGATATCTTGATTATTGAAAGTCAAGAGAAGGATAGATGAATGGGTACTATAATGAAGGACATTAACAATGCTTGTCTTCACTTAAAAATTCTACAAAATATAATGGTAAGATTTATGATTTGTGACTCATCAGTTTTTTCTAAACCAAATTATACTAAGAAGGTCTAGGAGTAATATGGTTAAGAATTTTCTTATAAGATTTGGTTGTGAACTACTTTGAGGAGTTTCTTACTTAAATAGCTTCGTCAACTATAATAGAAGATGAATCTTACAAATTAAATGGAAGATAATGTAACACCCCATATTAGGGGTTAGAATATTGAAGGATTAGCAGTGCATTGTATGCTTTGCATATTTGAGTAGTAACTTATATGTGTATATGTATTTTTGACATATACAAATAATTGTACATGCATTCATTGATATTCTGGGTATAATAAATTTTTATTAAAAAGAATTGTGGTTTTTATATGTCCAAAATTTATTTGGAGATTATTATTATTATTTCAAAATTTCTGGTGAATTTTAGAAAATGTCCGAAAATTTAGGATATTTTAGATTTTGTACTAAGAAAATTGTCAAGTGACAAGTTGAGTGGTACATAAAAATTAGTATGATTAAGTCTATGAATTATTGACATTTGGCATCATTCATAGTCTGACAAATGGCCTGTTGGCAAAAATCGTGATTCTACTGTAGAAGGTGGTAGTGCACAATCAAGCTTTGTGATACTGAACAGTTCTGACCCTTTTTGCTATAACTTTGTCTCCTAAGCTCCAAATGACTTGAAAATTGAACCAATACACTCCTAAGACATTGATTTTCCTCTCCATAAAAATTTAGAGTCATCTGAATTGATTTGAAAGATCGATTGGATGAAAGTGAGGAAATGCGTTGGAATGTTATAAATTGGAGAATTTTCATTGAACATGCTTTGGTATTTTGATTATATTTTTATCTATAAATTTCCAAATGAGTTGATTCTTAATTTAGATTAAACTTGAGACATATTTCTACAAATTTCTTGAAGAAGTCAAATTTTAATTCTGTTTCTAATATTTTCAAAATTGGCATGAAATTGAGTTTTGGCATAGGCTGTAGCACTATCAGGGACAGAAATCATGCCCTATTATTATTGAATAAACTGTATTGATGTAAGTTGAATTAGGATAAGGTGTCTTCACAAAATTTGTAGGTTATTCTCTTAGATTTAAATTTGTATAAAGTTTGTAATTTTTGGATATTGGAATTGAGAGATATAGGTTGTAAAACTTGAATGCATGATCATGCTCTAGCCAAAATTTCAAATTTACATAGTTTGTGGTATTTTGAGAATAACTTATAGAATAATAAACCAAATTGTATGATCTTAGTATCATTAGAAACTTAAAGCATAGAGGAACAATTTTCTAGAAGAAATTGTTATATAAATACATCATTTTCTTGATCTTATTGATTATGCAAAGTTTACCCGAATGAGGTCCTTCCAGCAAAAGTTAGAATAGTAATTGAGTGTGTGAATTTTGACAAAATTGGAGTACAATTGATATGTACATCAATTTGTTACAGAAATTTACTTGAGAATTTTTCATTGCATATGCATGATACATGATACATTTATACATGTGTTTACTCAATTACATAAACAGTACAGTAATGTGAAATTGTTTTAATGTATACAAGAGAGCAACTAGCGCAACCACTTCCGAATATTGTCGAAACATCAAGGCAATAGGCTTAAGAGAACAATTATGAGAAATCTTAGGTAGTCACATCTTACTTTGTTCTACTTGTTGAATTTGATTTATGCTGATTTTGTTATGAATTTCGGACAATGATTGTCTGAGGCTTTTGATACATGGTTGTATCATTAGAAGTGCTACTTGCATGTGAATATGAATGACTACTTGATTTGCACATGAAATGTTTGAAACGACTTTGTTTTGTTTTAAAACTGTTGAATCCTAGTTGTAGGTAAATAAGCATGCCTAGAAGGGTCTGCAGCTGCTCCTGTGACACTTCGGTGTCTCCTGTCACTAACACTTCGGTGTTATTTGTTATCGACACTTCAGTGTCTCCTGTTATTGAGATGTAAGTCTCTCTTATTTTATGATACCAATTATGGTATCTCCTATATAATTCCCGTTACTTACTTCTGTTGATGGATTAGCAGTAATTTGGTTTTGTATTCTAAAATATGTTTGATTTTGACATAAACAAAATTATGTTCTAATATGAAGGGATTATGCCTTTTTCTGATACTCAGTTCTATTACATATTCAAACTGTTTTGAAAATTCATAATGTCTGAATTGTTCGTTAAGACAAACTTTTAATGAATGCTTATGCTATAACTTGATTCCATATGACTAATTGTCAGTTTATACATAGTTTAATTATTACTTACTAATACATAGTTTAATTATTACTTACTAAGTTATATGCTTAGCATGGTGGATTTGCCCCGTGTAGGTTCTGAGAGATGTTTATAAATACTGGGACAAGTCAACCGCAATGACCAAAGGAGTCTAAGATTTATTTTGATCAAAATGTACTTTTGAGTTTGATTTTGGCTTGTATCTGATGTATATGAATTTGAATTTGTATGAAGTTTGTAATAACTATATTTCAGTTTGGATTGGGATTTAAAACAAGTTTTTATTACGTTCAATGTAATATATTGTATGCTTTCCTAAACTGTTTTATGGAAGACATCAAATGTTTGGGTCTGTTTCTACTAATTTGTGTGGCGTCCATATATCTTTCTAGGGGGTATGTGGGTGTAACAGATAATGTAGTGAAAAGTAATATGATGAGTAGCTTTTGTGTTGATGTGGAGATTTTATTCCTTTGGTGAATTTTTGGATCAACGACAATTTTAAAAGAACATTTCATGTATACTCTAATTATAAGGTAGTTTATTATTAATAATAAAATAATTGTTATTTGATAATAAATAAACTTTGTTATATTGTTATCATAAAGGAGATGTAATTTTTTCAAATGAGTGGATTAAGATTTCAGTAAAAACATGAAATCAATTATCAATAAATTGAAATTTAAGAGTAAAAAGTTGAAACTCCATAATAAGAAGTTAAAAGGTGGTAATTGAATGGACAATATGCATGAATTAAACATAGAATTGGTAAAATTTAAAGTGGCATTGAAATATACACCATATGAGGCAAGAAGACTATAAGAGAAGATAATTTATTATATAATATATGTTATAATATTTGTAGCAATATTTATAGCTCTCATTATTGAAAAATTAAAGACTATAAACTTGATAAACTTTAGTATTGCTCCATATTAAAATGTTATGGTAAATAAAAAAATTATCTATATTAATATATTATTAGCTTTGATGCTTATTTAGAGAGTTAATGCAAAATTTCTTCTATATACACAACATGCAAGAAGATAATATTTGTTAAAGTGCTAGGATTTGCCTATTTGGTTTCATCAACTATCCATTCTTTGAGTAATAAAAAGGGAAGAAGAGAAAAGAGAAGATAGTGAGCCATCTCAAAGAGGTTATCACCATCATGCATCATCTCAATCATATATTGAAAGGCCAATTTCAACAAGTAATTCCAATAATAACTTCTATTTAAACAACTTCATCTTAAAGTTGTAAGCTAATTCCAATAAAATACATTCAATGAACTCCAAAAATATGACAAGTAATTTCATAATTAAGTCTAATGCCAAAATAACTTTCATTATAACAATATGAATATATAACAACATTTAAAACAATTTAATTTTATAACAATCCAAAATGGAATAATAAGAGAACTCATAACAAGTTCAAAAATCATATTGCAACGAATCCATATGCCTTGTTCTTTTTTTGTCCCTGTGATTACATGAGATTGAAGAAGTGACGATATTCTTATCATTCCTTCTCTTTTAGGTCGACCAAGCATTCTCTTTAATTTTGGTGGCTGAATGATATTGAGGCTAAATATTAATCCATTAAATGGCTGTAGAGAATACTTATATATTTGTATATGCTTCACGACAATCTAAAATAATTCATTAAGTTGTATGATAATAAGGACTTAGAACTCTTAGTAACATATTATGATCCTATTTATCCCCAAAACAACTTTTGTATGCTTCCTCTTAATCACTATATTCCTAATATGCTCCAACATGCTAAAAATAGGCTTTAACTACGCCTCCAATATAATATCTAACTATTGAAGCTATTATTACCCATATAAGTATATTTAGCGTTGATATTGAAATATGCCTTGCATTATGTCTCTTTGGGATATTTCATCAAATCTTTAACACAACGTAGCCTCAATTCATTTAGAACATGTAACTAATCATCAAAATCATGGATAAAAGTGGCTTTGCCTATCCTCTAAAATCGAGACTTTATATCATCTCTACTCCATCTTTGTCTCTAACTAGCATAAATGTGCCTTACACATATTATACACTCATCATTTGGTATTAGGTTTTTAATTGCATTAAGAAAATATTAGAAAAACATCTTTTAAAAATCATATAACTCTTAGACTAAGAATGATGAAGTTTCCACTCCACTCTATCAAAAGCCTTACAAACATTAACCTTAAGAGCACAATTCTTGCATGAACCTTTCAACTCATACTTCTTGAATAAGTATTGAACTATTAGCACATTACTAGGCACTTGCCCTCAATCAAAGTAGCCTAAACTTGGTTTACAATGTATGGTAACACCTACTTAAGCCTAATAAATTGGAGTTTTAAGATGCTCTTATATAATATGTTACAATGGTAGATAGGTCAATCTTAACAAATTAAGTCCATCTTCACAAAAAGACATTTTTTTTCTCACAAGAGGCATTTTGTCAAACACCTAATACGCATGAACAAATCATCCCAACATCACATAAAAATTTCAGAACTTAACCTTCTAACATTAACATTTCCCAGTCAAATGTTCTTATCCATTCACAAAATACCGTAACATACCAAACAAATGAAAGACACAAACAAATGAATATAATACAAAATACAACCATAAAATTTTACCTCCACGAAAATGCAACAATGCAGGGAGAAGATGACAAGCTTCGGGCGCTCAGGAAATGAAACACGAGGAGGAAGAAACGTTAAGGAGAGCCGACAATTTGGGGGAGGGAGGAGGGGAGCTTTCGGTTGTGTTTAAACGCTCAAGGAAATGACGTCGTTTCCTTTAAGTTAATAATGTTTAACTGCTAACAGACGACGACGAATATGTTGGAGGTTTACCGACGAAATTTTCTGTCGCTAATATTTTATCATAAAATTTATAACTTAAAAAACCCACCAGTAGTTCGCGCCTTATTTGCCGACTGTAATTATTCCGTCGCTAAATTATATTTAGATGCCAAATTTTTCGACGAAAACTAAATACCGTGGTAATTTGTAAAGGTTATTTTCCATCGTTCGCCAATCCCTTATTTTCTTGTTGTGTATATATCTAAACACACTTTGCAATCAAAAGAGAGCAATGACATAATATAAATAGGTTAGAATAACTAGTTTTTGCTTATATTTACTATTCAAGTACTCTTTATTAAATTAATAATTTTTTTCTTAATATAGAGAGCACTTTTTTTAGGGATGGAAATCAACTTTTATAAAAGAAAAATCTGTCTCTTACAATTCAATTATTAAGATGATGAATAAAATTAAAAAAAAATTCTTATACAAATTACACTTAGTTAAATGAATTCCAAACTTACAATAATCTCTCAAAAAAGCATTTACTTCTTCAACAATTCTATATACACGCACACTAAATTCCCTTGTTCATACTCTTTAGAACCAAATTTAATAAAAAGTATAATGATTATAATAATCAAACTCTAAACCGATCAAATAGAAAATTGGAAATCCTATAATAATTACACATCTCCAAAGTGCTAAATTAAAAAATTAGAGCTTTGTATACATTTATAATAGAACATAAATTTGTTAAGAGGAAGAGGTCTACATTTGAGAGGAATGAATACATAAAGAAAACATAAGGGATAGGTGAAGGTGGCCTATTTTGTGGGCTAAATTCTCAGTCCCGTTCTCCTAGCTAAATAACCACAACAGACAAAGGAATCCATTTTGGCATTCCACGTGGCCCAATCAAAACCGATAATTCACCCACACCAATCCCTTACCAGCATTAAATTGGTCTTGGTCTTGGTCTCCACCGTAAAATAAAATTGAAGAAAAAAATCTAAAGCTTATGTCACACAAGCATTTGTCCTTTTTTGTTTTGATAAAGGTCTTCCATTCTCAAACACTACAGATTACAAAAGTTCTCTCTTTCTAGATTCTCTGTCTAGAAGCGAACTGAAAATGTCAGCTGCAGCGACGCCGGCGGTGGCGGTGAATGGTGCCGTGAAGGTGGCGACGCAGGCCTACCTGGAGAGCAAGCCGGTGAAGGAGACTAGGGTGTTGTTAGCTGATCTCTGCCGCCATTTCTACACCCTTGGATGGGTGGGAGGGACAGGTGGCAGTATCACAATCAAAGTTCACGATGACTCTATCCCTAGACCTCACCAGCTCATTGTTATGTCCCCTTCTGGTAAATATGAGTTTTTTTGGTTCCTTGGATGCTCATATGGGTTGGTTCTTCTGGTTTAAGTGATTCTGTTTTTAATTTCCTGTGTTTTTCTGTCCCTCTATTTTTGTTGTGAGATGTGATTGTTGATTCATTCATAAGAAGCTTATGTAGAGTATGTTTATGTGTGTGAATGAGGTAACAGCTTTGGGAGAGAAGAGGAAAGAGAAGAGGGAAGAGAAGCTCGATGCTTTTATGTTTATGTTAGATGTGTTGCGTAAGCGTTATTTTTTCTTTATAATTAAGTTTATGTTCGATTATGAATTGTTTTGTTGCTGCTTATATCTTAGTTAAGCTCATTGCGTGCCTTAGTTTGCTTACATGGAATTTGATTAGCGGGCACACGCAGCTGAAGCTTATGGACTTGGTTTAGTTCCTTGTTTCTTTATTGCGTGCATTAGTCAATGATAGTTTAGAGTCTTACTTTATGTATTTTGAGGCTCAGTTCTGTTGTTAGGTTCTGCCTGCATTTAAAATACGGTTCAGATTCCCATGAAAATTCCCTATTCAACTGTATAAAATACGGGTGATTTTTTTGAGTTGATTGCAAAATATTTGATACGTTTGGGCACGGCATAATGGTAAAGAAAACTAATATAGTTGACCTTGTTGGACATATGGAACGATGTATTTATCTTGGTTCTTATCAGGCTTTTACTGTCATGCTTTTAGATCAATGCTTCTTCCTGATCAAGTCTGTGTGTAACGAGTGTCCATTTTTCAGCTTAGAAACAACTTTGACCTCCTTAGTGGCTCCAGATGTTCAGTGGCCTTTTGACCTTTGATTTCTCTGCATCCTTTACTTTATCTCAGTTTTCTGTTTGTGATCTGGAATTTGATAGGTGTTCAGAAGGAAAGAATGGAACCAGAGGACATGTACATCTTAGATGGAAATGGGTCTGTATTGTCAGCGCCATTTCCAAAGCCGTATCCTCATAAACGTCCCAAGTGCTCAGATTGTGGGCCTCTCTTCATGAAGGTATCTTTTTGCGCATTTAGTTATCATCTTCTCGTGCTACAAAGGACTAGTTATTTGGCTAATATCTATTTGTTGATGAAGATTAAGCTACTATCCACAGCATTTAAATATAAGAAAGTAAAATTTAACTCTCCAGATGTGCATCTAGCTGTCCCTTAGATGGTTTTTGCAATGTAATTGATTTTCTAGTATGTTAGGGAACGGTCCCATTTATACATTGGTTTCAAAACTTTATTAGCAAAATATGTTCATTCAGTTTATATGCTTCAAAAACAAATGTTTGGTTTTTTAGGTCACTATCAATGGGCATCACAAAATCTCTATTTTCTACCAATTTGTAATTTTTACAAAATATGTAGTAACAGTTGCAAGAATTCCAACTAGAGACAAAAGCAAGCCAACAGAGGATGGAACACCTAATGGGTCAGCTGGCAATAAGCCTTCATCACCTAGAATCGCAAAGCGAAGAGGAGCCGTTGTATCAACCCGAGGTGTATCCAATTGAAGTCTGTGCCGAAACTTTACAAAGTGATGAGGAGCTTGAGAATTTTGAGGTTAACCCTCAACAAATTATTTGTGTCAAAGAAATGGAGCAGCTCAAAGCTGAAAATGACACATCTTTTAGCTCGGAGGTAAGTATTGGGTCCATAATTATTTTTTAAACTAACTCTTTACCTTTATATAACAGACTGGAGGAATTAATTGATAAAGAAAAAGGTGAAGAGATGTTTGAAATATTTTCGGAGTATATAGACTCAGTCAGGATTGAGCATCTAAGGATAGAGAAGACGCTGAAAGGGGATGATGATCAACAAAGGCGCTATCCGGAACTACCTCACGTGGAGGAGCCACATGTGACACCCAAAAATCACAATTTTGTCACGTGAGGATAAAAAGGAGTCGAGCCAGCGACCCTGAACAAAAGTTCTTCTTGGGAAGCAACCCAAGGGAAGTAAATTTTTTTCCTTTACATTTCCACATTACTTTTTATATGTATACATGCTTTTGAATTTGTTAGTTTTACTTATTTTTAAGTTTTCAATTAACATGAGAGAAAAAATAAAACAAATGAAAGAAACATTTTCTCATTTTCTATTACTTCTGGGATTATATAATCATGATTAGAGTGTGAATTGATTAGAGAATTTTATAGCAACTTTAACATGTACTTTTGCTCTTATGATTTGTCGATATACATTATCTTGAGAAGAGTAGTGACTAATGGTAGACAAATTCGGTGAGATTTTGAGCTTTATTTGACTGACACATCCATATCAGTCTCATTACCTTTTGATAATGTGTAACCTTCATGACATGTACATCCTGATTTTGCGTTGAATTTCTATTCGAGACTACATTTTTATCACATGCATTAACATGGACATGATTAGGCATTCTTTGTTTTTCATAAACTACATTGGCCAAATAATTTATCCTATCGACATGATTTTTCCTTTGACAAATCCCTTGGAGCTTTAGCCTTTCTTTTTGTATAAACCACATTTTGTGCTTTTAAACTTAACCAAATGTCCTACCTAAGTCATAAAGCTAGTAGAACATTTGTGATTGTTGAGTTTGTGGATATACAAAATTCTAAGTGTGGGGGTGTACGTATGTGAGGGTTGGTTATAATCTTGGGATGTTATTTTATATTTTATCATTGAAATTCCCATGTTAATGTAGTTTATTTTAATTTTTACAAGGAAACGAAAGAAAAAAAAGAGAAGACAAAAAAACGAAAAGAAAAGAAAAAGAAAGGAAGAAAGAGAAAGAAAAAAAGATTGGAAATTTTTTTTGTTTAAAATAAATGTATCAAGGAAGAATTGCATATGTGTTGAAAAGTTGTTTATAATTTATGCAACTTCCTAAAGTTGTAATGGATGTGTTATTTGAGTATGTTGGATATGAGGTAGAGATTGGCTTGGAAGGTTCACTCTTATAATTTCATTGGCATAAATTGTATGAGTGATTCCTTCGTATTGCTATGTGCTTCATGTGGTTGTGTATGAGAGCTAAATGAAGTTGTGAAATATAAATGTTACATTCGTCATAACTAACGGTACCCAATTTTTGAATGAGTGTTACTTTTGTTTCACTAGCTTTTATGACTTTCATATTACTTGACCCAAATATATATCACCTTACCATTTCCCACATTACAACCCTAAAAAGTCTTTGATTCATGATTTTACATGTGAACAGTAGTGGTGGAGAAATGAAAAAATATATAAAGTTGTGGATTGTTATGATCATGAATGGTGTTGAGTGTACCGATTGATATATTTTAATTAAACACATTTTCCGAGTCTACCATTAGATTGCTTAGTTTTTAAAGATATTGAATGTTGATTGATCATGAGTAAAAGCTTGGAATGTAAATTTCTTGCTATGATTTTTTAAAATCACTCATCTTTGTTTATGATTATATTGTCTTGGAAGATATGAAAATTGAGTAATTGTTTCGGGTCTTTGAGTTTAATTTGGACGTTTTGCTCTAGGGTGGACAAAAGCTAAGTGTGAGGAAAATTGATATGTGTTTAATTATTGACATATTTCATTATTTACACTTAGCGATTAATGATACAAAAATGCTTAAGATACTTACTTTAATTCATATCTGATTTTAGGTATAATTTAGGAGCAAAGAAATTAAAGTGGGTAGAAAGTATTACATTTGGATCGTTTTTCGCATATTTATTTTTTGTTTGTCTTCATGAAAAAAAGGAAGATAAGAAAAATGAAGTACAAAACGACAATAAAAGAAGAAAATAAGAGAATGAAACGACCCAATATAATTAAAAGCCAAGGCCAAAACGCTACAATATGGGTGGACTAAAGAGGAGAGACGCAACGCATACGCTTTGTGGAGAAAGTTGTGCATTTGTCCGCACAAAACGCAGATAACATCTGCGTTCAATGAAGACGTTCGCAGGCGTTTTACCTAAGAAACGCTGAAGCATGCAGCGTTTTACCCAAAAACGCCGGAGACAAGCAGCTTAAGGCACACGGAGAAGGCAGCAGGAGTAGAAGGGGGTTTTAAGTGATTGGGACCCTTATTGGTCACATCACAAGCACAGTAAATAAACAATGTGCGCTACAGGAAATCAGGACAGTGAAAAAAAATCAATAGAGCGGGCAGTAGCTTCGTGGGTCTTAGGTGAGAGCTGCGAGAGTGAAAAAAAATCAATAGATTGGGCACTAGCTCCGTGGGTCTTCGGTGAGAGCTGCGAGAGGGGAGCTAACGCGAAGGGCAGCGTGAGCTGCTTCCAGCGCAATAGTCTACGTTTAATACAGTGAAAGCAGCATGAGAAATAAAAAGGAATTTTTGTTTAGTGATTAAAATGAGAGTTGAAGCATTTTTTTAGGAAAGGTTTACGAGGAGCTGGACATTTTAACGTCAGTTCAGATGTGACATTGATACTAACGACTCGAGTTAAGTAATTTCTTTATTATTTTGTTTCTTTCTTTCATTAAGAATTAATTGTGTTATCTTATTTTAATTGATTTGGGTATTATGTATGGATAATCGAATTTTCATTATTATACAGTTATTTGTGTATGAACCCATCGGGTATTATGAGTTGATGATTTTAATGCGTTCACTGAATTGTTAATTAGAAACCCATTGCTAGAATTTCTATATAATTCGTAATTGTTATGTTGAAATTTATACGTAGCAACTAATAATTCGTAATCATTAGGGATAACATGACTTAGGTTAAATGACGCATCGTATATGGTTGTTTTAATTAATCGGTTTTCCTAATTTGTAATGCTACTACCTAATTAAATCTAGAGATCGTATCTTAGGATGTTCGGTAGTTGGGTTTAATTAACGATTATATCTTGATTAAACAAACCCTAAGGCAAAACTCGGATTAATTTTTAACCCACGATTAATAGTTGCTAGGAGAGGTTAAAGAACAACAAATTAATAAAATGTGCTTAACTAGGGTATAGACCGAGATTGAACCAAAAAATCGGGTCCCTACCGAATTCCCCACTTTTTTATCATTTTTTGCATGTTTTCTTTAATTTGTTTTTTATTAGTTAGTTTTATTTTATTTTCTTCTTTAAAAAATCCAACCCCCTTTTTTCCTAAATACTGGTTAATTTCATTCCATAAACTTTACACACACTCTCTGTGGGATCGACCTAGACTTGCCACTGCTACAGTAGTAGTCTAGTTATTTTATTTTGACTAGCGTAATGGCGCGCAGTCATCTGTAAAGATGTATCATCTTAAGAGTTGCATTGTTTTAAGTTGACTTTGCTTCATTTTAAGTTGACTCCACTTCGTCTTAAGAGTTGTATCGTCTTAAGTTGACTTTGCTTCATCTTAAGTTGACTCCACTTCGTCTTAAGAGTTGCATCGTCTTAAGTTGACTTTGCTTCGTCTTAAGTTGACTCCGATTCGCCTGAAGAGTTGCATCGTCTTAAGTTGACTTTGCTTCATCTTAAGTTGACTTCGCTTCGTCTTAAGAGTTGCATCGCCTTAAGTTGACTCCACTTCATCTTAAGAGTTACATCGTCTTAAGTTGACTTTGTTTCGTCTTAAGTTGACTCCGCTTCGTCTTAAGAGTTACATCATCTTAAGTTGACTTTACTTCGTCTTAAGTTGACTGCTTCGTTTGTCTTTCCGCATCGTCTGTTTCCTTCTTTATCTGTCTTTCTGCTTCATCTGTCTTTCCGTTTCGTCTATTTTTTGCTTTGTGTGTCTTTCAGCTTCGTCTGCCTTTCTGCTTTGTCTATCTTTCTACTTCATCTATTTTCTGCCTAGGTGACCAATACTTCTCCTTTTGTACACTATTCATCTGATTCTATCGCCTGCTCTATTTTTAATCCTTCAGATGATAGAATTCGCCTTCGAGGTCTGCATGGAAATTGTAGATCTTGAAGTCTTCTTACAAAACGCCCTAAGATGGTATTAATCTGATATCCCAAATGACAATTATTCTAATTGCCTCAAGACATGTGCAACATGATTGAGGTCAAAACCTTATTTGTTTATTTTTAGCCATAACCTTATTATGGGATCTCCAAATGAGATGACTCTTATCTCTAGTTAAACTAGAGGCATGGAGCCTCAAAAGTTCTGGACAAGTCTATTTAAAACTTTATTTTGGGGTTTCCCAATTCTTTTCGAAAGTAGGAAAAGGGAGTTACTTTGATGTCTGTCCTGGTGTGGGCTAGCCACTCATATGGGATGGTGACTAAAGAGGGTTCCTTGAAATAACCCTATAGGATATTTTTATCATGCTTTATGACTCCGAATGTTGGGCTTCGAAGTCAAGGTCCAACATTTTATGGTATCGGAGCAAGAGTTGAGTTCCGGATACAGAATCCAACAGATATGGTATCAGAGAGACTAGATTTAGGTCTAGGTGTAAGACTATGTTTAGAAGTATCCTAGGCATGAAGTGGGTAGTCCAAGGCATGAAATGAACATGCATTGTTTTAAAGTGAATAACTTACATTGTTTTACAAGGTTTGAAATTGTTTATATGATTTGAAGCTGTTTTGTATAAATTAAAGATTTTCAATGATTATAAATTCAAGGAGTGGAAAATGTCACCTCGAAAGAGACTTCGAGGAGTTGTGACTCGATTTAGCTCTCACCAAGGGAGCACGGATGAATCCTACGTCCCGTAAGATGCTGGGACACAGCCTGCTCCTGATTATGAGGCACCTAGTGTGTAACATGAAGTGTAACCGCCTCCTCCTCCTATGCCTGCTATGGATCCGTGGTTCTTTCAAGCCTTTACTCAGGCTTTCAAATATGTCATGGCCTAAGGGTCACAAGTGTCAGTGCCAGTTTTAGTAGATAGAAGTGGATAGTATGACAAGCTCCACAAGTATGGAGCTGTGGATTTTAGTGGAACTATAAATCCAAAAGAGGCTGAAGCCTGGTTGAAGATGACCGAAAGGGTTCTGATTCAGATGAAGTGCTCTGATGAGGACAAGCTGGATTATGCAGTTAGTTTGTTGCAAGGAGATGCACTGCATTGGTAAGCGTCGGTGCCCCACAGTCAGCATATACCTCCGATGTTGTCATGGAGAGACTTTTTGGAAGCTTTCAGGAGGAAGTACTTCTCAAGGGTCTATATCCAAGAGAGGTATAGGGAGTTCCTAAACCTCACACAGAGGAACATGAGTGTGAGTGAATATGAGCTGAAGTTCACCTAGCTGTCACGGTATGCGGCCAACATTGTTACTAATAAGGAGGATAAGTGCCGCAAGTTTTAGGGAGGACTACATTTAGGGATCAAGGAGAAAGTCTTGATCCACAATTTCTGTGACTACCAGCAGATGGTAGATGCTGCACTCTAGGCTGAGAAACTAGAGAATATAAAGAGTGAAGTGAGCAGGAAGAGGAAGAACATGGACCAGTCTTCTAAAAAAGGAATGAGTGCTCCGATGCTTGAGAGGAGTACAAAGGGTCAGCATACTCAGAGTGAAGTGGGAAGCAGTGGCCCTACCAAGAGCAAGAAGGCAAAAGCAGCCACAGGGCCAGCCTCAAGTGTGAGACGCACTGGAAGGACGGGGAGGAGCAGATACAGAAACCCTCAATGTGAGCATTGTGGGAAGCTTCACAAAAGAGAGTCCTTTAGGTTACTTGGAGCATGCTTCCAGTGCGGAGAGAAGGGACACATAATCAGGGATTGTCTCCAAACAACAAAATAAGAGGGGTCACAGTTTTTAGCCCAAAGAAGAGCAGAAATAGTGGGGACTAGGTCAATCACTGAGGTGGGCAGTTTTCAAGCTGCAAAGAGGGCTATTCCTCCAGGAAGGCCAAAGGGTCAGTTAAGGGTGTTTGCCATGACCAGAGAGGAAGTTGCAGCCGCACTTGAAGTTGTCACAAGTATGGCTCATTTATTCAATTCTGCAGTATACGTGTTGATTGATTCTAGCTCCACGCATTCATTTCTTTCTACAAGCATGACATTACATGATGTTGATTTGAGGTCTTTGGGTAGTCCTTTAATTGTTAGTACTGCTCTAGGGAGAAATGTGATTATAAGTCAAGTGTATAGGGATTGTAAGCTCTTCTTCGAGAATGCTCAACTGGTAGTGGACTTACTACCCCTAGATCTAAAGGGGCTAGATGTCATACTAGGAATGGATGTTATGGAGAAGTATCTTGTGATGTTGGATTGTGGCCTTAAGGAAGTTGAGTTTGATTTGGGTAATGGTGAGAAGGTGATTTTCAGGGAGGACAGGAAAACACCATCACTAAGAATTATTTCGGCCTTGCTAGCTGATAGAATGATGGGAAAGGGGTGTGAAGCCTTCTTGGTGTATATTATGGACACCGATGTGAATGAAGGGAAGTTAGAGGATTTTTCAATTGTGAGAGAGTTTCCAGATGTGTTCCTAGAGGACTTACCTAGTTTGCCACTGGTGAGAAAAATTGAGTTTGCCATCAACTTGATTTCTGTAACCATACCCATTTCTATACTACCCTATAGAATGACTCCAGCAGAGCTGAAAGAGCTTAAGGCACAGTTGGAAGAACTGCTAAAGAAGGGGTACATAAGGTTGAGTTCGTCACCCTGGGGAGCGCTAGTCCTATCTGTTAAGAAGAAGGATGGATTGATTATCGGAGACTCAACAAGGTAACTATTGAGAACAAGTATCCTCTGCCCCAGATTGACGATCTGTTTGACCAGCTGTAGGGAGCAAAGGTCTTCTCTAAGATTGATCTCAGGTCAGGCTATTATCAACTCAGAATCAGGGAGTCTGATGTAAACAAGACAACCTTCAGAACACGGTATGGGCATTACGAGTTTCTAGTTATTCCTTTCAGACTGACCAATGCTCCAGCTGCTTTTATGGATCTTATGAATAGGGTCTTCAAGGAATATATAGATCAGTTTGTCATAGTGTTTATCAATGACATTCTGGTGTATTTCAAGAATGAAGGGGAATATGAGGAGCATCTCAGGATTGTGTTGTAGACATTGAGAAAGAGGGAACTTTATGCTAAGTTCAGGAACTGTGAGTTTTGGCTTCACGAGATAATATTCCTTGGGCATGTTATTTTGAAAGATGAGGTACATGTTGATCCAAGGAAGGTTGAAGCTGTGGTAAATTGGCATGCACCTAAGATAGTAGCAGAGGTGAGGAGTTTTTTAGGTTTGGTAGGATATTATAAGAGATTCGTTAAGGGATTCTCTATGATAGCAGCTCCGATGACAAATTTATTGAGGAAGAATCAAAATTTTATCTAGAGTGAGAAATGTCAGAAAAGCTTTGAGGAGCTCTAGCACAGACTAACAAGTGCTCCAGTTTTGATTTGCCGACTAGAGATGAGGGTTAGACAGTGTACAGTGATGCCTCAAGAAATGGTTTGAGTTATGTATTGACGCAGGGAGACAGGGTGATAGCTTATGCTTCACGACAATTGAAGCCTTATGAGACGAATTATCCTACCTATGATTTGGAATTGGCAACAATAATTTTTACCTTGAAGATTTAGAGAAACTATCTATATGGAGTTCAAACGAAGATTTTTACTGATCATAAAAGTCTTAAGTATTTGTTAAGCTAGAAGGAATTAAATCTGAGACAGAGAAAGTGGTTAGAGTTAGTCAAAGATTATGATCTGTTGATTAAGTACGATCTAGGAAAGGCAAATGTAGTGGCATATGCTTTGAGTAGAAAGTCATCAGTAGCCCATGTTCAGACAGTTTATCTACTGTTATTGGAAAAGATGACTAAGCTTAGAATAAGCTTAAAACAGGGGGAGCCAAATTATATTATTGCAAATTTCAGAGTGAGATTGATGCTCAGGGAAAGAGTTTAAGAGTTATAAGCATAGGATGTAGAATTGAGAAAACTCTGAGAAGAAATCCAGGATGGTAAGAAATTTGAAGTGGTAGTAAGGGAGAATGGACTTATGGTTGTAGGGAATAGACTTTGTATCCCGAATGTCGAGGAAGTAAACGATGAGATATTGAATGAGGCACACAATGCGCCTTATGCCATGCACCCAGGTAGCACCAGGATATACAGAGATCTAAGAGAGCATTTCCGGTGGAAAGGCATAAAAAAGGATGTAGCAGAGTATGCAAATAAGTGTCTAGTGTGTCAACAAGTCAAGGCTGAACACCAGGTGCCTTCAGGCAAGTTAATGCCATTGCCCATTCCTGAGTGGAAGTGGCAAAGAGTGACCATGGATTTTCTGATGGGTTTGCCCAAGACCAGTAGGAAGCATGATACCATATGGGTTATTGTTGATCGGTTGACGAAGTCAGCCTATTTTCTGGCAATCAAACAAACTGATTCTCTGCATGTGGTAGCAAAGAAATATGTTAATAAGATAGTAAAAATACATGGGATTCCAAATTCTATAGTTTCTGACAAGGATCCTCGATTCACTTCAAGATTCTGGGAAGCTTACAAGAGGCTTTAGGAACCAAGTTGAATTTTAGCACAACTTATCACCCCTAGATAGATGGTCAATCTAAAAGGAACATTTGGAAACTTGAGGGAATGCTTAGGGTATGTGTGGTGGATTTCAAAGGGGCTTGGGATGAGCATTTGCCATAGGTCGAATTTGCTTATAATAATTCGTACCATTGGGGCATTCAGATGGCTCCGTATGAAGCACTGTATGGAAGGAGATGTAGAACTCTGATATGTTGGGATGAAAAAGGAGAAAGGAAACTAATAGGACCAGATTGATTAGGATGATAGTTGATAAGGTCAAGATAGTTAAGCAAAGACTTAAAGCGGCCCAGGATAGAATGAAAAGCTATACTGATGCATGCCGAAAGGAGATGGAGTATAAAGTCGAAGAGAAAGTTTTCCTTAAGACATCTCCATGGAAAGGAGTGATGAGATTCGGTAAGAAAGGTAAGTTAAGCCTAAGATATGTGGGTCCTTATGAGATTCTTGAGAGGATTGGACTACTAGCCTATAGATTGGTGCTGTCACCGAAATTATCACAGATTCATGATGTCTTTCATGTTTCCATGTTGAGGAGGTATAGATCGGATCCCTTCCACATCATTCAGACCACTGAGGTTTAGTTAAGAGATGATCTGAGATATGAGGAGATTCTAGCAGAGATCTTGGACACCAAGGAAAAGGTCCTCAGGAACAAGGCAATTAAGCTAGGTAAAGTCATGTGGAGAAACCATTCCGTGAAAGAGGCCATTTGGCAGCCCTTGGAAGCCATAAGGGAAAAGTATCCACATCTCTTCAATAACTTAGGTAATTTTTAGAATTATCTGACCCATGATTTGGAATTGGCAGCAGTAATTTTTCCTTGAAGATTTGGAGACACTATCTATATGGATTTCAAGCAAAGATTTTTACTGGTCATAAAAGTCTTAAGTATTTGTTGATCTAGAAGGAATTAAATCTGAGACAGAGAAGCTGATTAGAGTTGCTCAAGGATTATGACCTGTTGATTGAGTACCATCCAGAAAAGGCAAATGTAGTGGTAGATGCTTTGAGTAGGAAGTCATCAATAGCCCATGTTCAGACAATTTATCTACCGTTATTAGAAAATATGCTTAAGCTTAGAATAAGCTTGAAACAGGGGGAACCAGATTGTATTATTGCAAATTTCAGAGTGAGACCGATGCTCATGTAAAAAGTTAAAGAGTTACAAGCACATGATGTAGAATTGAGTAAAATCCGAGAAGAAATCCAAGATGGCAAGATATCTGAAGTGGTAGTGAGGGAGGATGGACTTATGGTTGTAGGGAGTAGACTTTGTATCCCGAATGTCGAGGAAGTAAAGGATGAGATACTGAATGAGGCACACAATGTGCCTTATGCCATGCACCCAGGTAGCACCAGGATGTAGAAAGATCTGAGAGAGCATTTCTGGTAGAAAGGCATGAAAAGGGATGTAGTAGCGTATGTGAATAAGTGTCTAGTGTGTCAGCAAGTCAAGGCTGAACACCAGGCACCTTCAGGCAAGTTAATTGCATTGTCCAATCCCGAGTGGAAGTGAAAAAGAGTGACCATAGATTTTCTGATAGGTTTGCCCAAGACCAGTAGGAAGCATGATGCCATGTGGGTTATTGTTGATCGGTTGACGAAGTCAGCTCATATTCTGGAAATCAAACAGACTGATTCTCTGCATGTGCTAGCAAAGAAGTATATTGGTGAGATAGTAAGAATACATGGGATTCCAAATTCTATGGTTTCTGACAGGGATCCTCGATTCACTTCAAGATTCTGGGAAGCTTACAAGAGGCTCTAGGAACCAAGTTGAATTTTAGCACAACTTATCACCTCTAGACAGATGGTCAATCTAAAAGGAACATTTAGACACTTGAGGGAATGCTTAGGGCATGTGTGATGGATTTCGAAGGGGCTTGGGATGAGCATTTGCCATTGGTTGAATTTACTTATAATAATTCATACCATTGGGGCATTCATATGGCTCTGTACGAAGCACCGTATGGAAGTAGAAAGGAAACTAATAGGACCAGATTTGATTAAGATGACAGTTGACAAGGTCAAGATACTTAAACAAAGACTTAAAGCAGCCCAGGACATAATGAAAAACTATACTGATACACACTGAAAGGAGATGGAGTATGAAGTCGGAGAGGAAGTTTTCCTTAAGACATCACCATGGAAAGGAGTGATGAGATTCGGTAAGAAAGGCAAGTTAACCCCAAGATATGTGGGTCCCTATGAGATTCTTGAGAGGATTGGACTACTAGCCTATAGATTGGTGCTGCCACCAAAATTATCATAGATTCATGATGTCTTTCATGTTTCCATATTGAGGAGGTGTAGATCGGATCCCTCCCACATCATTCAGACCACTGAGGTTTATTTAAGAGATGATATGAGTTATGAGGAGATTCTAGCGGAGATCTTGGACACTAAGGAAAAGGTCCTCAGGAACAAGACAGTTAAGCTAGGTAAAGTCATATGGAGAAACCATTCTGTAGAAGAGGCCATATGGCAGCCCTTGGAATCCATGAGGGAAAAGTATCCACAACTCTTCAATAACTTAGGTAATAATTTCGAGGGCAAAATTCTTTTAGGAGGGAGAAAAATGTTGGCCCTGATTTTTTTATAACTAAGCACGATTAAATTGACTTTGGGATCTTGCTAGATTTATATATGTTGGAATTAATGAGCTTGCTAATGTTGGTAAGATAATATGACATAGGCTAAGGGAATTGAAGTATTAAAGTAGTAAGAGTGTGTAAGGGAAATTTTGGCAAGTCATATAAGTTTAGAAACAATAAGGATTTAAATGAAGGGCAAAATAGACATTGTGAAATCATTAAGGGTATAAAAAGAGAAGATGAAGGGTGGGCTTGAGATGGAAGAAGCCAAAAATGTGATTAGAGAAAAGAGAGAAGAATAACGCACAAAAAAATAGAAAAAGAAGAGAAAGAAGAGACTATGCTAGGTTTTGATTTTTCGTAGTCTTAAAGAGTGTTTTTGAGACTATGCAAGATGGGAAAAAGGTAGAGAAAGAAAAGAGCTTTCTTTTGAACCAAACATCACTTCATTTGGTGAAGGTTTAAGGTAAGAACATTTTAATGCTTTAGATTTTGGAAGGGTTTTGGTTCATTAAGCTTAGGAAATGCGTGGGTTTAAGTATTCTAGGACCCATTTTATGCATATGTTTCTTTGGGTTCTCATTTGTAATTCCTATTGATTTTAGGATTTGTATCATTGTTGAAGAAAATCAAGGGAGGCAAGAGGAGCAAGAAGAGAGGCACATTTGAGCAAGTTATAAGGAAGAAAATTCAAGGTGGGTTTCACTTTTATAATTAAGTAATAAGCCATTAAAGTTTCTGCCAAAAAGATGACAATAAATGATTTTCATCTACTTTATTCATGTGCATTTATTGTTTTGTACATGTTGTAAGAATGTGTTACATGGTTGTATATGAAATGTTTTGGTGATTGATGAAAAAAACTTTGAAAAGGGGTTTCTCTTCAAATAGATGCATGTTTATGGAATCATGTTTTCAAGAATGGTTTTTTTTTCAAAATCTGTATCAAGTATATGAAAAGCAAGTTTTCAAGAAGTGCCATTTTGGGCAACAAATTTACAAGTTATGAAATATGTGGTATGTGGGCTTGTAGTAGTCCCTCAAGAATGTCACATACACATTGACCAAGTTATAGGCTTCTCCCGCCTATCCGTTAATTTTGCTTCGTCTTACGTTGACTCCACTTCATCTTAAGAGTTGCATCGTCTTAAATTGGCTTTGCTTCATCTTAAATTGACTCCGCTTCGTCTTAAGAGTTGCATAGTCTTAAGTTGACTTTTCTTCATCTTAAGTTGACTCCGTTTCATCTTAAGAGTTGCAACGTCTTAAGTTGACTTTGCTTTGTCTTAAGTTGACTTTGCTTCGTCTTAAGAGTTGCATCGTCTTAAGTTGACTTTGCTTCATCTTAAGTTGACTCCGCTTCGTCTTAAGAGTTGCATCATCTTAAGTTGACTTTGCTTCGTCTTAAGTTGACTCTACTTCGTCTTAAGAGTTGCATAGTCTTAAGTTGACTTTGCTTTATCTGTCTTTCCGCTTCGTCTATTTCCTGCTTTGTTCGTCTTTCCGCTTTGTCTGCCTTTCCGTTTCGTCTGTTTTCTGCTATTTGTGTCTTTCCGCTTTGTCTACCTTTCTGTTTTGTCTGTCTTTCTACTTCATCTGCTTTCTGCCTAAGTGTCTAATACTTCTCCTTCTGTACACTATTCATTTGATGCTATCGTCTGCTCTATTTTTGACCCTTCGGACGATAGAATCCACCTTCGAGGTCTGCATAGAAATTGTAGATCTCGAAGTCTTCTTACAAAATGCCCTAAGATGGTATTAATCTGATATCCCAAATGATAATTATTCTAATTGCCCCAAGACATGTGCAACATGATTAAGGTCAAAACCCTGTTTTTTTGTTTTTTTTTGCCATAACCTTGTTATGGGATCTCCAAATGAGATGATTCTTGTCTCTAATTAAACTAGAGGCATGGAGCCTCAAATGTTCTAGACAAGTCTATTTAAAATTTCATTTTGGGATTTCCTAAAATCTATTCGAAAGTAGGAAAAGGAAGTTGCTTTGATGTCTTTCCTAGTGTGGGCTAGCCACTCATGTGGGATGGTGACTAAAGAGGGTTCCTTGAAATAACCCTATAGGATATTTTTCTCATGCTTTTATGACTTCAAATGTTGGTCTTCGAAGTCAGGGTCTAACATTTTATGGTATCAGAGCAAAAGATGGGTTTCGAAAATGAGATCCAACATGTGTTGAACTAGAAAAAATGTCATTTTATGATGGATCAAGGTACATTTTTAGGTCATGCGATATCTGCTAAGGGTATTAAAGTAGACAAGTCCAAAGTTGATCTTATTTCTTCTTTACCTTACCCATCTACTGTGAAGTAAGTGCATTCTTTTCTTAGGCATGTGGGTTTTTATCAAAGGTTCATTAAGGACTTTTCGATGATAGCCGCATCACTATTGATATGTATTTAATTGTTGATATATTTAATCATTTACACTTAGCGATTAATAATACAAAAATACTTAAGATACTTACTTTAATTCATATATGATTTTAGGTACAATTTGGAAATAAAGTGAGTCGAAAGCACAAAATATGGGTCATTTTTCAAAGGTTAATTTTTACTTGCCTTTATAGAGCAAGAAGAAGAAAATTAAAAGACAACAAAGAAAACACAAAAGAAGACAACCAAGAAGCTGCCAAATAAAATAACACAACAGTTGGAATGAAACAAAAATAGTAGCGTTCTATGAAGAAAACGCCAACATTTGGATAAGCAAGGAAAACAATGAAACGATAATGTAGCAGGTAGACAACCAGCAAAGTAAAAATGACAGCACAAATGGGAAGTCAAGAAAGACCAAAATGGTAGCACAATCAAGAGAAAAACGTGCCAGCAACACCAGATGGACGTAAGCAAATGTTCATTTACGAGAAGAAAAAAACAGAACGCTCAAAGAGCAGCACACGTCAAGTAAAATGACAACAACAAGGAAGAAAATGCAAGACAGACGAGGAGCACGAGGAGAAAAGTGCATAGAGCTAGCATAAGGCATGAATAGTAGGGGTGGATTGAAAACCATGAAATAAAAATTGTCACTTCAAGCTACAGCGTAAGGGGGAGAAGAATAGAGAGGGGTGGCAGAAGAGAGTGCTAATTGGCCCATTATCTTTAATTGTCCCATTGTAATAGTGAAGAGTAGAGAGGGTTGCGTAATAAGGCAGTGAAGGAGAAATGAAGGTATTGTGCATGGATAATCGTGTTTTCGTTATTGTTCGGTTATTTGTATATTAACCTATTGGGTATTATGAAAAGATGATTTTAATGCGTTCATTGAATCGTTTAATTGCAAATGCATTGCTAGAATTTTGATATAAGTCGTAATTGTTATGTTGAAATTCATATGTAGCGACTAATGATTCGTAATAATTAGGGATAACATGACTTAGGTTAAACGACACATTGTATGTGGTTGTTGCCTTGATTAATCAGTTTTCCTAATTCGTAATGCCACTTTCTAATTAAATCTAAAGATCGTATCCTAGGTTATTTAGTGGTAAGGTTTAATTAACGATCATATCTTGATTAAAACTCAAGTTAATTATTAACTCACGATTAATAGTTGTTAGGAGAAGTTTGAGAATAACAAATTAATAAAATATTCTTAATTAGGGTGTAGGCCAAGATTGAACTAAAGAATCGGGTCACTACTGAATTTCCCACTTTTATCATTTTTCAAATGTTTTCTTTAAATAATTTTATTAGTTAGTGTCATTTTATTTTCTTCTTTCAAAAAATCCAAACCGCTCCCCCTTTAAACCTAAACACCAGTTACTTTTATTTCATAAACTTTACACACACTTTTTATGGTATCGACCTAGACTCACAATTGCTATAGTAATAGTCTAGTTATTTTATTTTGACTAGTATTACGATGCACAATCAACTGTGCAAGCTTCTTCAACAAGATGTCTCCTTTGAGTTCGACGACAAGTGTAAGGAAGCATTCAACAAACTTAAGGAGCTTCTGACATCTCTACTGGTGATTCAACCACCAGATTGGATCCTCCCCTTCGAGATCATGTGTGATGCGAGTGATTATAAAATGGGGGCATTGCATTTTTAGGAAAAAGAGTGGAAAAAGCTTTGCATGTCATTTACTATGGTTCAAAGACCTTGAGCCTAGCTCAATTGAATTATTCCACTACAAAAAAAGAAATGTTATATGTGGTTTTTGCTTTGGAAAAATTTTGATCGTATTTGCTTGGTGTTAAAGTGATTGTTTATTATGACCGTGTATCTTTATAATACTTGCTCACAAAGAAAGAAGAAAAATCGAGGCTGATCAGATTGATTCTCCTCCTTCAAGAATTCGACTTGGAGATCAGAGATAAGAAGGGGGTAGAAAACATGGTGGCAGACTATCTCAACCGTTTGATGAAGGAAGAAGATGATATCCCTTTACGAGAAAGCTTTCCAGACGAGCAATTTTTTTTGCCAATGCGACACCAACATAGTATACAAACACTATCAATTTTTAGGTAACTAATGAATTACCTATTGGTTTTTCAAAGGCTCAGAAGGATAAGCTACAGAGTAAAGTGAAATACTATGTATGTGTTGAATCAAAAAACAATAGCGTACTAGATTTGGCTGAATGGTAGATTATACCGACTCCGTGCTACAGCTTTGACTCCTCGCTTTTGTATCCTCTCCTCGTTATTGTATCCTCGACCAATCCAATCTACCACTTGTTCTCCTTAGACAACTTGGTTAATACGATCATTTGATGAGAAAGGAGAAGAAATATTGAAGAGGTTTACCTCTTACGATAAACTAGTTGAAAGAACCAAAATGAGACAATCTTATTACAAGTTTCGACTATCTCATGAAAGAGAGGAGATAGTAAGTCAAAAAATGCAACACCTTCTTCTCTTTTCTTCAAAAAAATATACCTTTAAATATATCATTATCTTTGTTAGATTAGATAATATAAAGATATTTAGTATTAGTAATTGTAAACATATACTTTAGAAATAATATTACCTTTTTTTCGAGCCCCTTTTAAGTATCTTAATATTTGGTTTGTTGCATATACGTGTTATTCACTTGTTACATGCATGAACTAACTTACAAAAATCATAATAGAGGCTATATTTAATCTTTGTATGTGATAAATAAACTAATTTCTAACTAATTGCTAATAGTGACCCATGTTAGAGTTTTATTTGGAAAAATTTCCAAACTTGTAATTCACTTATATTGGTATTACTATAAGTTTGCAAGTAAGCCTTCACATTTCAAAGTGATCTTGCAAATATATTTTTGTTATGAAAGAAAAAAAAACTCTTAACTTGATCTTTCTATTTTAACTCCCAAAAAAAAAAAATATCCTATACTCTATTTCAAACTTGTAGCCTATTAAGACCATATCAGTAGCATACACATTTAAAGTTATTACCTTCCGTTCTTTATGTTTTATAAATAAAGTTATTACCTTCCCTTCTTTATCCAGAAATTTATATTTTATACGGAAACTTTGCTTAAAGATTAATCACAAAACAACCCTTGGTCGGTTAACATAGCTTCATCGGAGAATCAAATACCAAGTCTCAATTTTTAAGTTGAAAAGGAACATTATCGACGTCGTCAAACAATAAAATGTTGCCACTTGCCATTGAATAATTGTCAAGTTGTCTCTAGGCTCAGTAAAAATATGAAAAGACCAGCCAACTTGCGATGGACAAAATTATATAATTCATTGCTAATCAAAGGTAACATGCATCACGTGAGATGGTGCGACACCTACATATATGCTTCCCTTCCCCTGTTCTATAAATATGGAGTTCGCTTGCCTCTCATCCCATAACACAACTATATAGACAAATTAAAGATATGGCAACAACAACGGTCGCTACGAACGGTGGGAAAGGAAGCTACAGCTACGCTAATAATTCCTACTATCAGGTACACACACACATATATATAAGTACCGATGTTTACATATATATATATTATCCGATGGGTGTAATTGATTTGTTGGTACTTATTCTTTCCTCATTAAGTACTGTTGCGGGTAAAGTTGATAGCTTCGGCTTTCTTTTACTTTTCTTTCTTTTTTCCGACGTCTTCTCCCCTGCCATATATTGGATAATGCCGGGGCTTGAAGATGGAGAGGAGTTTGTTCTCCAAGTAAATGACATTAATTGTTTCAATGGACCATTAGTTATATGACAAGCTCAAAAATCGTGATCAGTTGCTCAGGGTTTTTATCGTACAAAACCAAATACTGAGAACAAGAATAGTTGATACTCATATAGCAACGAAATTTAAATTCACAAACCATCGTATATTCATTATCTTTTAAACTTCCAAATTTGTTGATTAATCAGACATCATTTTTTTTAAAATTTTTTTCCTTAAATATCAATCTGAATGCAGCTTTCATAAAGTGCTATTTGTTTACGAAGATGATTTCATCGTTAATTTTTGTCCACAAAGATTCCATAGCTACGTGCTAGGCAATAGGCAGCATGCATAAACCTCGTAGCCCCACTATGCCTCCATTTGTTTATCTCTGCTTTCAAGCTTCTTTCTACATAATATATTCCCCCCAACTCAAATCCAAAAAAGTAGATAATATAGAGCAGTGTTTCCCGCGAAAACTTTAATGGACTGGAAATTTTAAATGCAACGTTTGTGCCTAGGCCACTTATTTTGAAGTTTAAAGCTACTTGACTACTTGAGGCATATATACTCCATTTTGGTCAAAAGCAAAAAGGGATCTATGCTCCACTATGTCATTAAATAAATTCCTGATCTGGATACGTCCTAAATCAAGGCTCTCCATGAAAGATAGCATAGCGGTCCCCACATTGTGCGTTATGCAGAACAGATAAATTAACATCTAATGTTATGGATTTATGTTATATATTTATGGTTTAAGCCAAAAAGAAACGGACGATAAGCTTCTACGAAAAACTAGTTTTCCATTAATGTTTTTCCTTTCTTCTTAGACTCGTGATAAATAGACGTTATGAATGCTTGCATGCCTAATTGCTATAGCTTTGATGCCCTTAATAGTAAAATGTAGGCTTAAGATTAACTGAACTCCTTTTGGTTTTCTTTTTCGGTTTTAGTAGGTAATATGCGTTAGCAATCAATATCAACTTCCCCACCATCCCCCAGGAGGCCTGAACTTGATCCTGCACATAGAAAAAACTTAAGCTACGCCATGATAGTTTGATTAACTAGATTTAATACATTTAAAGGATACTTGCAACTTAATTAACATCCATCACCTGAAATTTACAGAAACTTGCAGCTGATCTTGTTAACGATAGCATCAATGAAGTCATTATGGAGAAGTTGGATGTAAAGTCCCTCTCTTCTACTTCCAACACAATTTGCATTTCAGATTTTGGATGCGCAGTCGGACCTAACACATTCTTTGCCATGCAAAACATGGTGGATGCAATCGAAAAGAAATTTCACATCCAGAGCCCTGATTCTTCGGTGCCAAAGTTCTTTGTCTTCTTTAACGACATGGTCTCCAATGATTTTAACACCCTCTTCACGTCTCTTCCTGTGGAAAGGAGTTATTTTGCGGCTGGTGTTCCAGGGTCTTTTCATGGTCGATTATTTCCTAATTGTTTTCTTCAATTTGCTTATTCCTCTACAGCACTTCACTGGCTCTCAACAATACCCGAAGAGATCCTAGACCACAATTCCCCAGCATGGAACAAGGGAAGAATTCACTACTCAGGTGCTCCAGATTACGTATTAAATGCATATGCATGTCAATTTGCCCTCGACATGGAAAATTTTCTGGACTCTAGGGCTAAAGAGATTGTGGTAGGAGGGATGATGGCGATAATAATGCCCGGTTTTCCACTTGGAATGCCTTTTTCTCGGTCTCCAGCTGGCCTGATGTATGACTGTATGGCATCGATCTTCATGGAAATGACCCAAGAGGTTAGTCAATGTTAAGCCATCATTTTCCTGGTAAGAAAGGCTTTTGGTAATGTGAATTACAATTTTGCTTTCAATAGAACTTAAGGGTCTCGGTCAACGTTTTAAATATTGAACTGTTTGTGCTATATGCAGTGATTGTAGCCAACGTAGGAAAAATTACTAGCCTCGACACTTTTTTTTCTTTTTTTCTTTTAGCATGAATTCGCAATCACTACTTTTTAACACAAAATAAAATTTTGAAATACATATGAACTAAAGATTAGATGCATTCTAGTTAAATGATACATAGTAAGTTAACAACTCAAAAGTCATGCTATATTATAGATCTTAATAGTCATTTTTAAGTCTTAATTCTTAAAACCTAAAAAGTTTACGCATTAAGTGTTTAGAAAATCACTCGAATCGAGGACCTAATGCTTGAAGTCACTTCCAACTGTTAAACCACCCTTGAAAACCTCAAGCAGTCTCATCATAGACGATAACAATAACATCCATGATTAGGAATATAAAATGCAATTTAAATCCGTAGCTAGTTACTATCAAAATCATCAAATGCACATCCATGATTAGGATGATAAAATGCAAGTTAAGTTACTATCAGAATAACCAAATGCAGTTTTAGTCATTTGCAGGTTAATTAAAATCGAGTTCGGAACCAACGGAAAACTGTAGACGAATCTTAAATCAAGAAGTATTCTTTTACTTAAATTCATCGTATTCTTCTTTCTTCTTTCTACAATTTTGTAGGGGCTAATTGGTGAAGACCAAATCGACAACTTCAACTTACCTATATATTCTGCCTCTCCAGAGGAGATAGAAAGGGTTGTGGAGAAAAATGGTTGCTTTAGCATTGAGATGAACGAGTTGAGGAACCCAACGTCGTCATTGCAAGGCCCGATCTCCGCTTTTATATCGGAATGGACGTTGCATGTGAGGGCGGCATTTGAAGGAATGTTCATTAAACACTTCAAAAGTGAAGCCGTCGACGACATGTTTGATCGGTTGATTGTTAAGCTCACTGAACTCTCTGACCAGCTGGACTCAAGTTACGCAGAAAAGCTTCACTTGTTGGTTGTTTTAAAGCGCAAATGATCGACCCTCCCGTCATCAGACATTGCCTTGTTGGAAGTCATTACCTTTTCTGAGTTAGACGCCGTTTGATATCATTATCTATGTTCTCTGTTTAGGACGCTACAATATACATCTATAATTTAGTTTTACTGCTAAGCCTGTATTATCAAAGACCACATTTGACAGCTTTAATGAATCCAAATGACTGGTATAAAGTATAGCCTACCAAGAAACTAATTGTGATTCAGAGTTACGGTACAACGAAAAAATAAAATTTTTTAGATTTCTAATTGAATCCCAATAATTGAATAATTTGAAAAAAACTAAACTTTAATCATAAAATATGAATCATACTTGATTCGATATTCTTGTTGTAATAATTTTGAAATTTTTTTAACATATTAGTAATGAGCTGTTCATATGTCTAGTCTCTAATAGTATTCACAGGATAGTCAAAGACATTCAACTCTTAAGAGAAATTATCAGGAGTACTAGCTTCCTAATGCTTATTCCTATTTATTAAAAAAGCATTAGGTTTTTAATCTCTATTAAAATTAAAGACATTGATTATAATTAAAATTCAACTCTAATTATAATTAATTTAATTTTAGTAAAATTAAATATCTTATATTTTATCCCTAAAGTGGTTAAGTTAGCATTAGATGATAGGATGAATCCCTTTCTCTCATAATTGGTTAATCTTCCTTTTGTGAATTTCGAATTTTTAATTGATTGTGCTCAATTTCGATTTTTTGTGTTAATTTTACAATTTCATTTTCAACCAATCCATATTCAATTGTTTAATTTCCTGTTCAATTGTCATGTTGTCCTTTAGAGCTTGGAGTGGAAGACTTTGAGAACAAAGTAATAAAAGTTTTGTTTAACTTTTTCAACCACTTTCTTAAGTTAAAAAATTCCAAGATTGCTTAACTTGCCAAGTCTTTAATGAGATTCTAGATTTTTTGAAAGCAATTGGCATTTAAGCCATGTGGACCAGGAGCCTTATACAACTTCATGGAAAAGATGGCTTCTCTATTCTCTAAAATTGTGAAAGGACTAATCAAGAATTTTGTATCCTCTAATGAGATTGGGTTGTTAATTAAATATTTCAAGAAAGAGATGGAGGAAGTACATCTAATTTTGGTCCTAATATTAAGGGAAAATAAAATAGTGCTTCAATCTTGATCTCTTAATCTATTTCCAGCAAAGAGCCATTTTGGACATTAATGGTTAATATTTTGTTTGAGTTTTTCCTATAGAGCACTTGATTGTGAAAAAAGCTTGAATTATAATCTCCTTCCTTTATCCAAAGGACCCTTGAACTTTTCTTAATCAAGGGTAAGCTATTTTTGACTGCAATGTTGTAATTCCTCAAAGAAATCTTATCTTCTTGAATCAGGTTTAGGTTATGAAGAGAGAGGTAGAGAGAGTTTTGAGCTTTGATTAGGTTTTCCTTTACTATGATTCTTCAATTCATTTTTTATGTGTTTCAAGTTTCTCATAAAAATGTATTATTCATGTCCTTGCAAGTCTTGATTCATTCCTTTATCTATTTCTTTTTCAAAACATTAAGCTCTAACTAGGAAGTTATTGATCATGAATAGTGAACCCCTTTTATATGAATTAAACAAGTTTTGGATGATTATGGGAGTATGACTTGAACGTAGAGAGATGTCAAAGGAGGAAATACAGTTGGGACCCCGCCCTTGCAAGACATATGACTGACCTCCTACGTGATATCTGAACGTGCATCCCACAAGGATGGCATGCCCACACCAGTCAGTCATCATAATCAAACTCATTTCTCATATTTCAGAACAGATTTTGGGAAACCTCAAACTGGAATTACAAATTGATTTTTTCAAAACATTTGTTCTCCAATGTCTTAAGTTTCTAATAACACCAAAATCATTCAATTTGATTCAGAAATCTAAAATTTATAGCCCAAACATTTTCAGACTGTTATTAAACTGAAACAGTACATTATACTCAAATTTCATCCAGAAATTGATAGTCTTAGGGACTGAATTAAATTTTATTTCTTTAGATAATTTGTAGCTCTATGTCTCTATTTTATTTATAAACAAGAATCATCTCATTGGGAGCTTTATAGATAAAGATATCATCAAAATATCGAAGCATGTTCAGTAGAATATCCCATTCATGCTCTTCCAACTGATACCCTTACTTTGATTCAATAAATCTTTTTCAATTCAATACCAAAAGCTATAAATGTTCATAGAGAGATAGAGAAATATGTTAGGAATTCATTGGATTAAAAATCAGGTCCTTTAGAGGTCGGATGACAATGTTATAACCAAAAGAGTGGAATATATACAGGTTTGGGGAGATTTGTAGGTCGCGATTGCGACTTACGTGAAAATCCATAGAGTCACGATCGCGACCTCCCTTTTCTTCTTCTATGACCTATTTTGGTAAAAAAGACATAATTTTCACTAGAGATATTGGATTATGGTCATTCAAAAATGGTTTCGAAGAAGACTTTTAGACCTACAACTTCTATAAAGACTCTAAAAATTTTTTTGCCTCCAAAAGGTTAAAATTTCAAATCAATATATCTGTCCCGAATGTCCATCCTATGTAGCATCACAAAATTCTAATGATGATATCTCTTAACTTCAATGTCTTAAAATTTAATACTATAGATCATTGGAAAGCTAGAAAAATAATATACAACTTTCAAGAAGACAACTTTATCCAACTCAACCTAAATCAATATAGTTTTTCGCTTGAAGTCAGACCACACATTTTTACTCCTATGGAAAACTTGAAAAATGAAATATACAAGTTAGAAATGTCATGAGAAAAACACAATCATATCTCATTAACATCAAAAGATAAGAGTTTTTACAAAGCTTTAATGGGCATTTCAAGCCACAAGACATCAATATCTCAAAATCCCAAAATACAAAAAGATATATGAATAGTAATTTGCTCAAAATGTAACTAATCCTTGTGTTTTCAAATCTATCTTAAAGTATAAAAAGATGCATAATTGGAGTGATGCCTTGACCCTTTGGCCTCCTTGGAGGAATAGCCTTCCTTGTCGTTGCTGAACTGCCCACCTCAATGGCTGGCTTGGTTCTCACTGTTTCAACTCTTCTTAGGGTTTGCAATTGCGACCCCTCTTACCTTGTTACTTGGGGACAGTCCCTGATCATGTCTCCCTTCTCTCCACATAAAAAACATGCACCAAGTAACTTGAAGCACTCTCCTCTTGCTCCTCTTGCCTCTCTTGATTTCCTTCAACAATAACAAAATCTCAATTCAATAGGAATTCTAATTTGAGAACCTTAAGAACATACATTCACTAAATTGATCCTAGAATACTTAAACCCATGAATTTCCTAAACTTCATGAACCAAAACCCTTCTATAAATCCAAAGGATTAAAATCAAACTTACCTTGAATCTTCACCAATTTATGAGATTATTAGCTCTAAAGAAAGCTCTTCCCTTCCTCTTTCTTTTTCCCCTCTTGAGTAACCTCAAATTCTCTCTTGAAAACTACGAAATGATGAAACCTTAACTCAACTCCCTTCCTTTCTTACAAAAACCGAAACACTTAACTCTCCTTTCTCATTTTCGGTGTTCTCTTCTTCTTTCTGTCTTCAATTCTCATTTTTCCTCCTCTCCAAAGCAAGACAACATTTTCCTCTTCCTATTTTACCCTTAATGAATGCTAAAAGTCCACTTTACCCTTCCTTTATACATTATGTCTTTTTAAACTTAAATGATCTTCCAAAAATATCCCTCTATGCATTCTTACCACTTTTAATTCAACTAACCCATGAAATAAATTCTACAAACTTAGACATGAAAAAAATTAACTCCCAAAAATTCACCTATCCAAACCTTATAATTATTTAAATCATGCTTAATTAAAGAAAAAAATTTGGGGCCCAATAAGTACTTTTAGGGAAACTGTTAAGCCATTTATTAGATCTAACTTCTTCCTTATAAGCCAATCCCATTTTTTCATATTATTCCAAGTCTAGAATACGACCTTTATATTCAAATCTATTAGTTGGATATGGATAAAGCAAATTTTAAAATCTTCATTATAATTTCTCAAGATGATATTGCCCTCTGGCTCTATGGGGTGTATTACACTATTAAAGTTACCAACAATCAACTTGAGGTCTAGCATTATATCTCTAATATGCTTTAACTTGTTCTATAGAGGGAGATGTTAGAATGAAAGGTTACAGGGATAAACAAAAGTGACGAAGTAACATACTTTTCATCTTTCATTATAACTTTAAGTTGATTTATTTTATCTTCATATTAAGAATGGATTACCTCTACTTTGTTTGATCCATTATAACTGCAATCTTTTTTGACGTTGTTAATGATTGGTTAGCACTTTCTAGTCTTTTTAACAAATTTAATCTTGTTGGAGTTATGTAAATATAGTGCCCTGGAAAGCAAGTTTATTTACATGTAACTTTATCTTCTTCAGTTACAGTTTTGTAATGCAAATATTTATTATTAATAAAACAAAAGAGTTTGGTTTTATT
>JANSVA010000126.1:0-11406 GCA_025504915.1 Erythroxylum reticulatum | reverse complement strand
CTCTCGTTTGCCTAACGGGGTACTCTTCTGAGCCTGAAAAATATTGCAAATTTTTTGGTGAGTTTTGCGAACTCAGTGAGTGAACATCCTCGATAACTCACTCAATCACATAACATGTACAGTTCATATAATCATATAATTCACTTCATTGCATTAATAGCCATTTATCTTACAAACACTTAACACTTTCAGAAATCGATCAAACTATTTAAATTATACATATCTTATGCATATGCAATGTTTATGAGACTCACTTTCAATTTGTTACTTTATTGTGACCAAGTGCCTATAACTATCCCGTATCCGTTGGAGATATCGGGCTCATTAACATCTGTCCCATATCCATTAGAGATATCGGGCTCATCAATAATTATCTCATATTTGTTGAGAATACGGGGCTTATTTTATATAGTGAGTCTTTGGCTCTTAATCACTTTCTAAGCTCAATGCTCTTTTTCACATTCTGAGCTTTAAGCTCTTTTTCGGTAGCTACTCTGGTCACAACTGCCTTTATCTTTCATGCATTCATATAATGAAATGCATTAATCATATATAATCAGTTATTCACTTTCACATATCATCAGACCTTAGTCCAGCATTCAACATTAAAGTTGAGAATCACTTTTTGTTCATATGCAAATGTACATTCAGAAAACATTTATCATCGGACCGTGGTTCGACATTTAGCAGTCAAATTGTGTACACTTATTTCATTCAAATTCACATACAGGGAGTACTTCAATATTGTTACATTTATCAAACTCCTCGGACATATATTGTCCGGAACCAACACATTCACATTGCATAATCATTCAATTTATAATATAAACAAAACGACAATAAAGTAAGACCATCTAGGTCTACTCATGGTATGCTCCGTATTAGCATTTGCTTCCAAGATCTGGAAACGTCTGGATGATGACGCTCTATATGTTCCTCTATATTATGCAAAACATACACATTACAATTTTGCACAATTGTATAAGTGTCTATTGATGCACACATATATATATTGAATATGTACAATGCATATTCAATGACATTCCCAGGTGAATATCCTTAATACATGTTTCATAACCAATTATCAAAATCTTTGAATCATTCCTTAACACTTAGAACACTCTCCTTACGTTAATAACTCAATCCTACTTCAATTAGGCTCATTTAATATCACTAACAAGCCTAAACATCTCATTGAACAACATTGATAAGTCAATTATTCATAAACAAACATCTCTTGGGACAGACACCATAACTTTTTCTGTAGATTTCGGATTAACGTCATCTTCGGATGGTTTCAAAGAGGCCTTCTAGATCTATAACTTCTGTGAAGACTCTAAAAAGATATTTTGCCATTTTGAAGGTCAAAACATACGGCCGTTTGAAACCACACAGGCAGCCCGTGTTTCTTTCAGGTCTGGTGGTGTTTTTACATCAGAAACACACGGTCATGTCAATTCACACAGCCTGACCGTGTATCCTTCGAGTTTGCTCAATTCTCCTTCTCCAAGACCCCTCCAATGGATCCTACACCTATTCTAACATCACTTTCACTCATAATCTTTCCAATTTCACATTTTCTAATGCAATATCACTCCATAACCATTTAAACACGAATTAGATTTCATTCACTCTCAATTCTTAACTCATTTGATTCATCATATCAAGTGGATAACTTCTTCAAATATACCCAAATTAACTTAACTTCATCCATACACATTTCATATTCCCCACTTGATCATAAACACTCAAAACAAAACACAACATATACATTCATCCAACAATCTACTGTACTCAGTTCTCAATTTCATGTCAAATTTTGGGACTGTTAAGGACAAAATTTAAATTCTATGTTTTATGAAAATGTAACCCTATGGCTCTAGTTTAATCCAAATCAAGAATCATCCCATTTGGATAATTATAGAAGAAGTTATGGCTAAAATACAGAATCATACTCAGAGATCATATTGTTGCTACATTTTCCAGCTCAACTATCAATTTTTTTTTCCAAATCTTACCCTAACACAACTCATACCAAGATCACCTTTTCTATTCCATCTACACCTCATTCTCAATTCCATTTCAACTCATTTCTACACTCACCCATTAACACAAACAGGTTGTAAAAGCATTTCTAAACTCATCAACTTCCAATTCTCATTAAAACATCTCTTTCACAACCAATTGATCTTAAAAACATGTATAGCATAACTCATAGTTTCTTACTCATCATATACAACACCAATCGTCCATAAATAACTCCTAACCCATTATTTAGCATTTACATGTAACAAACATCAATATATACATATATATATATATACATATATTCATTTTTTCATCAACATTCTAGCATATACAAAACTCCTTGTCATGATCATCCAACATAAAAAAACATTTCTATAAATCATTACTCATTAATAAAAGCAAGAAATTTAGACACCCTTCCCCATTCATGACACCCACATACTCAAAATACCATTTCATGAGATTAATCTCTAAATATCATCAGAAATGTTTCATTTAACTAAACCCATAAAATTAAAACATGACTTACTTGATTTAGCTACCAAATCTTCAAACTCTTTAAGAAAATAAAAAATCCCTAACTTCACCAATATCCCATAATCATCATCATCTTGAGGTTGAAAGGCTTAGTTCTTTGGTGAGAATGAGAGAGAAGGCAAGGTGAAAGAGTAGTATGAAAGATGAGAGGGTTGGGTTTAACATGAATGGAGATTTGAAGAGAGACTACGAAAATGAATGAGAGAAGAAAAGAACCAAAGCAAAGCATCAATTTCTCCTTTGTAGAGAGAAGCATCGTGAAAGACAACATGGGGGGTTCTTTTAATCAACATTAATGACTTAAGACATGGTTGGGCAAGTGACACTTGTCACTTGCCACATGTCCTATTAGATTGGTTTCTTTCATTTAACTAGTGCAATCAATTTTAATCTCTACTCCAATTGTTCCTCAATTTTCAATGACACTTGTCAATAAATCCTAAATTCATTCATCAAAATTTCCATTGCCATTGGACAGTATTTCTACTACTATTTAACAATTGTTTTGCCACTTGGCAATTTTCCTAGTTTAAAAATAACCCAAAATTTTAGAAATTTTTCCTAAAATTCACCAAAATTCTAAATCAAAACATACACTCCCCAAATCAAAATTTCATCATATAAAAACCCACATTTCTCAATATACTCACATATATAAACAATTATACCCAGAAATTGTCAATGAATGGGTGTACAATTATTTTTGTGTGCAAAGATTCAATATTCACGTGTATGTGCATATCATGTAATGCATGCGCATGAAACATGTTTTCTAATTTTTCAATAATCTCTCACATTTACTATTTTAACCTTAACATGGGTAACAGGATGTTACACGATGGATCTCATCTTGACTCAGCACTAATTAGATAGGTACTTAATTATATATAATGATAATTCAACTAGCATTGTTATATACTAGATGTCCAACATCAAAATATAATAAAGTGACCTATTGATTACTATGATAATCTTAGGTCAAAGGAAAAATATTTATTTAAATCCTTATAAAAATATCTCACTTGATAGTTCATAGGTAATATTAACCATTGATAATTCTCAGTTTGGTCAGTTCAATAATCATATCTCTATATGCATCATCTATGTATATAACTTAGGAAATGAGATCTACTAATATCTATCCAATAGATACTATTACATACATATTGATCTAATCAGATTATTAAATTCCTTATTTGATGATCATATGATCAAGAACACTTTTAGATTAAACCCTAAAGACGACTCTCATTATCATAATCTCCATTATGATGGCAAGTGTATAAATTTAATCAAGGACTTATCATATTAGAATAAAAAATAAACATAATATGATAATATAATCATTTGTCATGATATTAAACAAAGTTAATAATTACAAGATAAAAATATTCAATCTATTACGTAACGCTTGGGTTATGGGCATAATTCCAACAATTTTATGTTATATGTAATGATCACTGATCAAATTACCATTATCAAAGTGATAAATAGTATTAAAATGTAACAATTCCTACATGAGATGCTTTAAAATCTCAAATCAAATGGTTATTTATATAATCATTTCAATAAATATTTTCATCAATATACAAATAATGTTTTATATGTAATTCTCATATCAGGTCAGCTCAATGAGTTTTTTTTCTAATAAGTACTCATATATTTGATTAAGTGGTTCTTCATATTTTAGTCTATGAAATTATTTACTTACTTCATAAGAAATAAACTAGTATTTTTATTTTATTAATATTCAGTCTTAACAAAACAATGACTAAAAATAATTTAAAAATAATACTTCAATATAACATAGATGTATGGTTTTTCTTATAATTTTATTTACAAATATATTTATTTAATGAATTTATCTTATAAATTAGTTATTTAAATAAATATAAATAAAATAAAATATATTTAATTAATTATATCACAAATATACAACTAAGTTTAAGGTATAAACCAACACTTGTAACAGTAAGTATTCACCGATTCTTAAGATATATATGAATCTATATACAATAATCCAACAGCAAATGGCGAGTGATTTTCGGAGACCTATTCAGATTATTCAAGTAAACACAAACAGATTTATAGTAATTCCATATGCAAATAGGCAAAGAGTGCATTCATAGGATAGAATAAAAACTTCAAAAATAAGCGGAATGCAGCCGTCTATATTCGAAAATAACAGTTCAAAATAGAAAAAGGCAAGAGCATAGTCATTTATGAATTTTACATGTAAAAACATCTCTAACGCAACTTGGCATCATTAAGTTACCCATCTTCTTATCAGCAAATTCAAGGTAGGACTTTTATCTCTGTGATTGAGTCTACTAAATAACATCGCTTGGAAATGCCGTGCTTCCTTTACAACAAAGTTAGATAGGTGGTTGATTGTGCTTAATTGTTTACATACATACTACTAAATCTAATGTGACAACAATCTTCTAGTTAGATGGGGTTGAAGTTATACCAAATGTTTCTTATTAAAAGAGGTCTCATCTGTGGATATGATGTAGGCTTCCAAAAGAAAAGCTTACTGTTTGCTTAATTGATCCAATAAAAACGATAAGATATGAAATAAAAATGATTCTACGACATAATAATAACTATTATAATAATAGTTAAGTAAATACCGTAACTGGCAGCTTAGCAATGAGTGAACTTTCACCATATCTTGTAATGGTTACATAAAAAGTAGTAAACGCGTACCAAGAACCAAAGTAGGCTGCACAATACAAAGGACGGCATGAAATACAAAGAGAAACAAATCAATCTACTTAAAAACCAACTCAAAGTCAACAATTTAACGCTTTCACTTAATACAAACAATTGAAAATTTGTCTATGAACTAGAGTCTTATGTTCAGAATAAACACATGTATGCCAAAAATCAACTGCCTTGCCTTGATATTTTGAGAAGAATCTCAACTTCCACTGAACTAAGCTTGGCATCATTATTAGAGAGAGCGGTCAATGATTTGAGTTGCAATACTTCAATGATGCTTACAAATAGCGAATCAGCTCAACAGCAAATTTTCCTTTTCTTGTGGAATTTATTTCTCCTATCTGAAACAGCAAAATTAAAAAATCAAAATGATCAGCGGAAACGATAGTTTTACTAGACATAGATTATTTGATGTGCGGAATTAAGGTAGTTAAATTTCAGCTAATTAAGGTTGGAATAGTTTATTGTAGTTGAAACAATTTCCTCTTTTTAACAAAATTTCTGAATGCAAGTGTTACTATCTTTATCTGACCAAATCCCTATTTATATTAATCTTAACAGAGATCCTATTGACATTGACAACATAAAAGACATGTCCAAACTTTAATAAAAAACCTCCAGACATCACTCAGTACTAAATTTAATTCGACGGTAACATAGGTTATTGGAAAATTAAATTACAGCAATTTTCTAAACTAAATAGGAACATATTAAAAAGGCTAACAAAGAATTAAGAAATTAAATGGTGCATCTGGATTGAGCAAAGGAATATATAAACATATTCTTTGAGCATTGCCAAACAGTCTTGCCATCTATCCTGAGATTCAATTGTGTATTGAACTGGATCCGTAAGTTGAACACTTCTCAAGATTTTTAAGCAAATAAAGATTCACTTATTTTCTTGACTTAGTTGTGGGGCTTGCTTTGCCTTTCTAAGCTCTTTTGTGGATTCAATTGTGTATTATTCATTGTTGTGGTCATCACTCACCAAAGACTATCCTTGTAGATAAATAACTTATCTCCTCTATCTCTTCATCGTATTCACCATAAACTCATTCTAACCGCTTCACAATCCAAACAATCTTCTACAAATAATTTCAATAAAAAATCAGCAACTGTTGATCCAACTTCGTGATGAGTTTTCGTCCCCCAGGACTGCTTCAACTTTAAACATCTTCTAAAGTCTCAAGGGACTTATGGTTACCACTTACCATCTATGTTCTCTACACAGGCTCCCACATATTCCTGATGCTGGAAGGCTTGTACCCAGGTCAAGTTCTCAACAAGTTTTTCTCTTTCTTGATATTTACCATGATCAATAGGAGGTTCTACACTAACCTTGAAAGTTTGCTGGATCTTAAATTCTGATACCAACAAGCAGCTACGGTTGATTGTGGTTGAAACAAAAAGGGTTTCTAACAAAATCTCCATCAATAAAATTGTCCAGAAAAATTCAGATTTATACTAGTCTTGCCAGAAATCCCACTCATAATAAGAAAGACTAAGTCCATACTTTTAATAGAAAACCCCAACCCTTTCTTATTGCTAGACTTAATAGGAAAGTATCTTAACAGTAATGGAAAATTACATATGTAGTACAAATTCCAAACTAAATAAGAGATCAAAACAAAGTCTAAAATAAAAAAGAAACATAATAAAACTAATTCTCTTTGACGCTTCCGCATCATTACTACACTCACCTTTAGCCTTCCCTTTCCACTAACCGAGACAATATCTCCAGTCTTCAGAGTAGTATTATTTTTCATGACAGTGGTCCAATTCACACGTACATCTCCATTACTACAATGAAAGAAAATTTTCAACTTATTTAGTTACATTTTCAATATTTCAAAGCAAAATGAATCAAAGTTGCAGCAATAACAGGACGCAACATAGAAAAATAACTTTTACTGATGAGCTATCTCAGGAGAAAAAGAGGAATTATAGATAACCTATCCTGACAAGTGAAAAGGGGGAATAAATGAAGATAATGACAATCATTCTAAGTGCTATATGAATTATCAGTACCAGAATAACACAATCCTTCATTTTAAATAGAAATTATTACTAAAAACATATCAATTCAGAGTCATGATACTAGACAAATGACAATTTAGATATGATTCTCCTATATTCACCGTAAGTTCAATATCTCAGACTTCTAAAACATTTTGTTTCATCCACATGACTTAAACATTTTGTCTCAGTATTCTATATGCACATCTAGATGTTGCAGAGGATTTCACCATCGAAATAGAGACAAAATTGTAAACATTAGTATAGGGAGAGGAAATCACTGGACAGATTCAACTGAGAAGAATAGGGAGCACCTGATCAAATCAACTAGTTTTGATCGTGAAATCTTAAAGCCTGCACTCGCTAGAGCATCAACCCTGAGTGATGCTTCTATGACCCTAAATGAATTAGTCCTGTAAATAGCAACCAAGTCAGAACATCATCAAATAAATTTGATCTAAAACATAACTGATATAACAGCTTGCAACCTCGGCGGTTCATATTCGAGAGCAAGCAATGGTATTTTTGAACAAGAAACTGAAACATTACCAACCTGCAAGATAAAAAGTCATTTACCATCATGTCATGTACACTAAGTCATTTAGCATCGTAGGTAACTTTACATATCTTTTCACATAAAGGTTCAACCAACTGCTGATTGTCATTTAAGAATTTAAAGAGTGAAGACAACTTCATTAATTCATACAAATGGGAAACGGTAATGCAAGGGGTGTTTCTTACCAAAGATACTATAGGGTGAAAAGCTTTTCTTCACAAATTCACATTAAAACAGCTTAGCATTTGCAGGAACATATATTTTGAGACAATAACATCTACCTTGTCCAGGGATGACATGACAAAGTCAACAAGCTCAGGAACAAGTAGGATTTGAGCTCCTCTCTGTCCCTGAACAATAATTGAGGCCATGAAACAAGACAGAAAATCCATTATAGAAAATAAAAATTTATCCCACATCTAATGGATGATAATAGATTAGTGTGTAATATTTTACTATGACAAAAGAAAACTGTATATGTTAGATGGATAAGGGTCCAGTGTATTTTGATAACTGTACTCAAACATACAATACAGAAAATAAATACTGGCTTTATGTTAGAACTAATGCAGTTGATCCCATCAATTTTATTCTTTTCAGAAATGGCTGTTGTTGGATATGCACATTACTTACGTTTCTTTCTTTCCTTAGTTTGCCTATTTTGCTTCTCTGAGAGAATATAATTTGATTTCAGATGATGAAACCATTTTAAAGGTTAAATACTAAGGAAAGAAAGAAACCTAAGTAAATTGACAATATACCTGCAAGATTATATCCCCAAGCTTTTCCCTGACAATACCTGTACCAAGAACTGAACCAAGGAAATCTCCATGAGAACACGGTTGAAATTGAAAGTTTCCTGTGATACTGGAAAACAGCAAAATAATATTTAAGGGGCTATAATCAACACAAACACATATTAGGAATTTCAACTTGTGCAGTTGGATAGTACCTCAATGCGGCAACTATATCTGGTTCATCTGTCAGCACATCTGGGTGTCCAACAGACATACGGTGACGCTCAGCCTGAAGGCATCAGGATACAGGTTACTTGTATGGTCATGAAAAACATTATCAATGCAAAAATGCGAACAAAATCAGAACGCATTTAGAACCTGGGGGTACCCTCCCTGAGCAATCGCTTTAACATCAACCATTTTTTCTATAACAAGAATCGCCTCCTTCAATACTGGAGGGGTAAGAAAATCTGTGTGGAGAACTTGCCTTCTTGATGATGCCCTCCTGGCCTGCAAAACCAGTAACACAACAAAGAAGGAAGCAGAGGAAAATTATCCCACAGACACATAGGCCTCAATTTTAGATTTATCCAAAACTGTGTTTTCTTCTTAGAGCGACAGCAAAAGCAAGCGAATGTTTCACAATATCATAAGGCTGGGGAATTGAGAAAACGTTTACTAAATACCATTTCAAGGATATGCTTCACTTCTTCTGCAACATTTTTGTCTCCTACACCCTTAAGTAAAGTATGAACATCCTCTTTTGTAGCTTGTACAAATTGGCATATCCCTATAGCTATTGTACATAGTATCAGAGAGGTACTTAGATTTCCAAGGACATAAAATTGAACTCACATAGTTTAAGCTCTCAATCCATTGATGGCAACATGTACTTGACAAAAGAGGGAGTAGAATAAAAGTGATGCATCTCTGCTTATCCGCAAGTTTGGCAGAGCAATGATTTGATCCATTGACTGAATCTTGGAACCTTGGTCAAACAGTCATGGAGTAAATGGTTTTGCACTCAAATGATAATTAACATGAATGCTGCAGTGATAATTACAGTCTACCACTCTTTTTTCACTACTTCGCATTACTAGAAAAGCCTAATCCTTATCTTTGTGCCATCAACATGCAATTAGCCTTAATTTTAACAAAAAATAACAGTAAACAGAACAAAAGGCTGGTTTTATTAAATTGGTTAAATCACAAGCTCCATATAAGCCTGTCCTTTCTCTTCAGTCAATGAGCCCAAACATGCTTCCCAGGAACCTATCACAGTGCAAACAAGGAAATAGGAAGCTTATATGATAGACGTTCAGAAACAAACTCCCCAATCTCACAGACAACTTTCTACATAGGTTACTACAGTCATTGCAGCTGTTAGTGACTTGTGAACATGAAAATGGAAACTTAAAGAAGAACATCTAAAACGCTAAGAAGAATCCTTTGAAGGAAACAGTGGCAGAATATCAAGCTCCAAAACAACTTTAAAAGTCCATTTCTAGTTCACCTGTTATCAAATCCAAGCAAATTGGGAAAGGTTCGTACGGCTTCGACCGGCTTACCGACCCAAAATTCATGCATTCAATGGGTCAGGTCAGGGAATAGAAAGCAGGACATGTCTAATTAAAAACCAACGACCGAAGTGAAGGAAAAGTCCACATCGCACACACGACACACACCATAATGACAAACGGAGATTCAATAGAGTGTAGAGAGCAGTTCTTAACCTGAGCGTCTGAAAGGAGGAGCAAAGAGAAGAGAGCGACGGGGTCCAGAGATAGAGATGTTGGCGGGGATGGTAATAAGGCTATGAGGTTGAGGAAAAGCTCGAAATGCTCCTCTGAGAAGAAACCTAGTAGTTGTGGAGCTTGGTGCTGCCATTGTTGCCTGCCGATGAAAATTTTGGGCCACAATTTACTGCTTTTCAAATACCAAATCACTTGGTATGGATTCCCATTAAAATTTCTTTCACACATATATATACAAAAAGCATTTTTCCAGGAAGGGACACCCGAAGCCTGTGATTGCGATGACGATTGATCATTATCTCAAATCTTTTTGTTGCACATTAGGACTTAGCAACAAAAATCAAGAAACGTCAAAACTTTTTGATTGATATTTCTGTACTAATAGGAGCTATTGAGTAATGTTTCGTGAGTTTGACATAAGGTAGTTTAGTTATCTTTGCTTAATCGTTTTTCTGAGTTCCATAAAAAGCACAACAAATGCATCTAAGATTTGTAATAACTAATCGTTTTTCTGAGTTCCATAAAAGCACAACAAATGCATCTAAGATTGGACAAATATGTCAATGTTGTAATAACTAATCGTTTTTCTGAGCTCCATAAAAGCACAACAAATGCATCTAAGATTCGACAAATATGTCAATGTTGTTAAATCAGTCAATATTAATATATCATAATTATATTTTATTTAAACTTTTAAGATTTTTGTAAAATATGAATCTATACAAATTTAAATTTGAATTTTAAAACTCAAACTGTTTAGATTATCGACTTCTTCCTAATCACGTATAAGTCTAATGAAAAGCATCTCAGCACCTTCCTTTCGGGTTTTATTCAAACCAAATAATAATAACGAAAACAATAATATTTAGAAAAATTCTGCCAAAATGTCCTGAAGTTTTAAAAAATCTAAATATATACTTCTAACTATACTGATTCCAATAAACTTAAAAAGAAAAAAGAAAAAAACAAAGTGCAGAAATTTATAATAAATAAAAAACAAAAATGAAGGTAAGCAAATAAATAAAACAAGCAAATCTTTTTTAGTCGTAAAATT
>JANSVA010000124.1:8003-25891 GCA_025504915.1 Erythroxylum reticulatum | reverse complement strand
ACAAGTTTCCACATCTTTGAACGACTTCATTATATCCCTTGCACAAACTGCAGATTTTATCCTGCAGGATGGTCCATCTGGCCAACACAACTTTAATTATCTGCAGCTTCTACAAATGCTCTGCTCAACTCCAGTATTCAACATGTTTCTTTGTGTTTTACATTTTGTAGATTACACATATGGAGCTGATTAAAGGAATCCAAGGGCATGGATATTATGATGAACTTGTGGTCCCCATAATAGAGAATGCAGCCTATGAATATGAGCTTACAGAATCTCTTGCTAAAGCTGTATGTCTTTATTGTATCCTGAAGTCTGGAAATCTACTTACTGATCCTGAGATGATCTTTTAGAACTTTCTTCTTGCAAAATCAATGTCATAAGAGAAATAAGAGTATTCTTTTTGGACTTAACATCATCTGGTTGCCTTTGCAATGTTTGCTGAGTATATAAAATCTATATGTTGATGTGATCAGCTATTTTTCGTCACTTTTGAATCTCTCCCTACAGGAATTCATAGAATCTCTTAGGCATCTCTTAGGCTCTTAGAACTGATTACTGTATTACCAACAATTCTGACAAGATTTCTTTTAATGTAGGAAATTCTGAGTGGTTTTGGAGGTCTGAAAGGATACATCATAAGAGAATGTTTTTGCATCAAATTTCTGCTAAAATGTTCTCTTCTTTGATAGTAGAGCAATCTTCTTAACTTGATTAAAATCTTTCTGTTTCCCAGGTAGAGGCTTACCCAAAAACAACGGCTGTGCTAGTTCGTAACCACGGCATTTATGTATGGGGTGATTCATGGATCAGTGCTAAAACTCAGGTTTGTGCTACCTACTGGATGATGAAATGCAATTGGCTCGTCTTTCCTGCACTTAATATCTAGCTGAAGTAGCGGATAAATTCTTTCTATCTATTAATATATACTTTTTCTTCACAACTATGACTGAGGTTGCACATCAGAGAAGTTGGTGTAAATGATCTTAGCGGCAGGTGACCTGATTATAATTATATTGGTCTGCAATGGCTTTGTCTTTGTTGTTTATAATGTAGAGTGGCTCATTTGTTATAGAGAGTCCCAAAGTAACCTCACTACTCTTCCTTCATGGAAGTGTTAAAATTTTTGTACCTTTGGTTTCAACCGAACCTCGCTCTTTTGGCATGAAGATATTACTAATTTTTTTGAAGGTGCTGTGAAGCCCATAAGATGGTGGATGTCTTTTTTGTTTTTTGGGTCGAAAAAGAAAAGGATGCTCTCGTTAAACAAAATGGTAAAGTCATTTTTGATCTGGTCATTCACAAATCTGATTTTAAGCTCCTTTCTTGTGCTTTTTATCCAAGCTCAAGATAAGTAGGTCCAATTTTGCTTAGTATATGCAAGCTAATTCAGCCTCCTATTAGAAGTTATTAGATTAAAAATTTCTTCTGTGCCACTAACAAACTAATCAGCATTCTTCCATTCAACATGATAGAAGTTTCCTTTCACTTGTGCATTATATTTTGATTGTAGGTTCTCATGATTGTGTTTTGACAGAAGTTAAATGGTGCACCAGGGATTGGTCCGCATAGAAAATACAATGAGCCAGAGTGTGATAAAACATTTAGAAGATAAACTTATTTTTTGACCTCTTCCCTAATAGTTTAAACTTTATTAATAAGCAGTATTTGATGGCAAATAAACTAAAAAGATTAGAACTGGGTGCTTAAGAGCTATCATGAGAAGGATTGTGGAACCTTATTCTTGTTCAGAGATTATACATTTTATTCTTCTTTGAATTGATTGCAAACCTTGCAGGCTGAGTGTTATCACTACCTATTTGATGCTGCTATCAAACTTCATCAGCTTGGCCTTGACTGCACTACCCCAAACCATGGCCCAATTCAGAATCTCAAAGGGATTCCTGGCACTTACATAAAGACAAGCATATCTACCAAGGCTGGGACAAAGGATTCAAATAATGAAATTGAGCCATCATCGGTACATTTCTGAATTGTGGACTCATTTTTGGCCGATGGATTTCTTAATTTTAATATGGCCTATAGTTAGTCTTGGTGGATTTGGTATCCTTTAATTGAAATCTCTTTTGAGTCTAAAGAATTGGTTGGTTGCAGCGTATATATGCATCATCATTCTTCATATTTTTGGTTGCAGCATTGCATCCTTCTTGACATTGAAGGAACTGCTACACCCATATCATTTGTTTCTGATGTACTTTTCCCATATGCCCGTGAAAATGTTGGAAGGCATTTGAGTGCAACATATGAGACTGCAGAAACTCAAGATGACATGAAGTTGTTGCGCTATCAAGTAAGGTTTTTCTGCATTAGAAGTTTTGGTACAGTTGTTTTGTTGAATGAACGGCTATGCATGTCAATATTTTTCCTTGCACTTTCTGTGTCTTGCTGTTTTTACTGCATCAGATGCATTCTTATTGGTTTGTGGGACATCATGGTGCACTTATATGTTTTAATAATTAAACATAATAATGAAAAAAGTGTGAGATCCCCTAGGGTAGTTGTTGTTTGACGTGGTCAACTACATTCTCCAACAACTTTTCTGCAGGTTGAAGATGATTTGGTAAAAGGTGTTGAAGGTGCTGTGCCCATTCCAGGTGATGATGCAGGGAAAGAGGAGGTTATTGCAGCATTGGTTGCTAATGTGGAAGCAATGATACGAGCTGATCGGAAGATCACTGCCTTGAAGCAATTGCAAGTAATTGTTATGAAGTATAACACATTTGACCCTTAATAAAGACAGAAAATTTCCTAGCTTGAAACTTTCTTTGTAAATATCTTGTGCAGGGTCATATATGGAGGACTGGGTTTGGAAATAAAGAATTGGAATCAGTAGTGTTTGATGATGTACCAGAAGCATTGGAAAAGTGGCATGCTTTGGGTATAAAGGTTAGTTCTTGATTGCTTTGCCCTTGAATTTCCATTCTTTTTTTTTTTCTATCCAATCGCATAATTCCCAAAACACGTTTTCTTATCCACCTATTCGGGTATATTACCCTCTAAACCATTTCTTAAAATCCACTTATTCAATTTCGGTATGAGTTTTTATTGTTCTTAATTTTAATTGAGTATCGATGATTTGGCGTGTTCTATGTGAACTTCTAAATTTTTGAGTGCGTATAGATGAGTAAAATCGCTATATCTTAATGCTACCAAGAAGCTGTAAATCACTGATTTACAATGGCAGTGAAAGATCTTGGCATAGTTCAAAAAAAAGAATGTCAACAGAAACTTGTAGAAGCAAAATGACCTGCTAAATTTGCATCATACTTAACATTATACATGTGAGTTGTTTGATACTCAGATTAATTGTCTCATAACACAGGTATACATATATTCTAGTGGCAGCAGATTGGCACAAAGGCTATTATTTGGCAATACAAACTATGGAGATCTGAGAAAATATTTGTCTGGATTTTTTGACACCATGGTGGGGTAAGTTGTGAAGACCCTACTCTGGATAAAAATCTATTAAGAAACAGAAATGCGTTTGCAATGTCCATTCTTGTGGTGGTTGTTTGTAGAAATAAGAAAGAAACACGCAGTTACGTCGAGATCACAGAGTCACTGGGAGTTGATAAGCCGTCTGAGATCCTGTTCGTTACAGATGTTGTTCAAGAAGCTGCAGCTGCAAAAGCAGCAGGTGATGCTCTATGATCAATTCATTTGGTGGGAAGAGCATAGGTGTATAGGGTGTCCAAATCTTCCTAAACTCATTAAGAAGCTATATTTGTTATGTTCATGATGTGTTTTTTATTTCTCCTTAATTTTCTTTTTCAGGTCTGGAGGTGCTTATTTGTGTCCGGCCAGGGAATGCCCCACTTCCGGAGAACCATGGCTTCAAGACAATCACCTCTTTTTCTGAAATCTGAAACTATGCGCAAGTTTTGTGATAGATAAGTCTAATCCTGCGCTATGTATAATGTATCCTCAAAAATAAAAATGAAAATTGCCAACTGCGACAGGATGATCTTTTTCTTCAATAAATGGGAAAGAGTTTCTTATTCCAGTTTTTACATTTAGGCTCTGAATACCAATTTTGTCTTAAGTGTGGTGAATGAATTTTTTTTTTAATTTTTTCTTTCTTATGTATGCACATTTATTTATAATTTTGTAGTATTTTTATTACACATTATATGCGAGTCTATAAGAAATAGACTCTCCCTATTAACTAAGAGTAAGACTAGACCTCGCCAGATTTTAGATTTCAGGGAGTTCTTGCTGTCTCTCTATTAACTAAGAGTAAGACCGGACCTCTCCAGATTTTAGATTTCAGGGAGTTCTTGCTGAATGTTGTTGTTTTCGGTGAATGAAAATTAGTGTGCTGCTTTGGAAAGCCTCAATTTGTTTGAGATGGACAAAAATCCCAAAGGTATCCAAGTTACGGCCTTCCGGTAAGGGCTGAGATATAGGGTTACAAGTTTGCAACTCTGACCTGTCTTCTTGTTTGGTGAGATTTAAATAAAAATATAAAACAAATAGGTTGAGTATTGTATTACATGACCTTTATATATACCCTAAATGTCGCGACCTATTGTGATTGATCGTTATGGATAAAACGACAAAAATAAGCAAAGAAAACAAATACTAGAGTGGATCTTACTAAATAATAACAAACTAAACGTTAAAGAAAAAAGACGGTAGTGTTAAAACAAAAATTTTCCATTCCTCAAGAGAGAAAATAATTAAGAAAAGAAATATTTTAGCACAATTAATTATTAGAATATAGTAATGACCGCCAATATTTAAAAAGTTTGAATCACGTGTAATTATTATATGATTATTATTACAACGAATGTATTATATTAATTAATCTGACATAATTAAAAATGAAATTTATTATTCATTTAAAATTCAAGATTACGTGAAAATAACTATATTTAATTTATTTAATCTTGACTGTATAATTAACATTATAATTTTGTATAATAAACAAATGGCTAATTTTAAATTAATTTGACAAAGAGAATTCCTTCATGGCATCAAATTTCATCATATAAGAACATGAGTAACGAATTGTAGATTAAGTACATTTATTTTCTATGTAAATTTATTTTGAAAATTATAATTTATTTTTATCATATTATTTAATCACCACGTAATTTTATTTACTTTTTCTTTATAAGTAATTCTAAAACGTTAAAATATATTAATAAAATATGATACAAAGAGATTGTATGATAATTGCACTAATAGGTATGAAAACTAAAATATAAAAAAGAAAAATAATATACGTGAACTACATTTAGGCGATGAGTTATAATGTGAAAGGCAAGGTTCACATCTTTCACCAGTTAAAAATTAAAAGAGTACAGATTAACACTAACTTGCCAAATGAAAAGGATCGTCAAGTTGAGCTATTCAAAGGAAGACTCATTCCTCAGGTATCCTCATGAATAGGACCTCAAATTTGTTCCCATTATACATATAATATCCTTGAAACATCATAATTAATAATTGAAAATTGTTAGTATGGACCTCTAATAATTACTTTGACCAATGTATTGGATTTTAAAAAAAAAAGTTTCAGTCCAGGTGTCATGTAAATGGTCCCACTAAACATACTTAATGCAGTACAATCAAATTAAACGAGGACTCGTATTTCTTACTTAGCAATAATACACAAGCACCTTTCATGTCATTTTATGCCCAGAGATCATTCCCTTGTCATCAAATAACTATGCGTACTCGTATTTATTAGATGACATTGCTATTTGGTGGGCAATAAATAGAAACAAATTGCAAAAAATTATATAGGGAGGATAGGTTTCTGAATAGTCCAAATCTAAAAGAAGCTTTTTTTCATGCAAGTGAATGATTTAGGAACAAAAAGCTGTTCCAAGTTGCAACTAAAATGGTTGCAAGTAGTAGTCCAATAGGCCTTTTCTGAACCCCACCGGTCACCATTGGAGACTTCTTCATAATCCGAATGTACACAATTGAGGAACAAACATGTACAGAAAAAAGGGTCTCTGAATGGAGGACATGTTCATATTCTTTTATGAAAAATCACCCCATTGTATTAATTAATTAAAAATTAATGTTTGAAAATTTTTATGTACTTTTATTAAATCAAGTACACTACTTTTCTCTGAAATATATTCAAATTAATTATAATGTATTTGTTTGGGAACTTCAAATGTGTGATACACAACATTTCAGACTACCCTCCCTCTCACGCCATTCTCTTTCCATTTCTTTTTCAGTCATCATCATGCCAAAGTCAACTTTCTTTTCCCTATGATGTTTGTTTGAAGCACTCATTCATGTGTTTTTACTTCATAAGCAATGGTCTCCAAAGAGTCAAAAAAGATAAGAAAAAAGGGACTGGACTGCCCAATAATAAGATGAAAACAAAGAGAAAAGGGAGAGTGCTACTGTTAACCCTGCATGGTTGCATTGCCATAAAAAGACAATGCCCATAAATACTTCTAATTCGAAGCAACAGGCAACAGGGATGCTCATTTACTATTCCCTTATCTCTTTATAGCTTCTTACAAAACGATGAATGCATATGTTTTTGCCACATTAATGTATGGTATCTTTCGTTTTAGTCTGCAAAAGTATCTTTCTTTTTACCCTTATGCAAATAAATCGACAATAAAACTTTGCTGCTGCTCTAATAAAATCGAGTCAAACAGTTTATCTAGTGCTGTGTAAACTTGCCATGAAATATGAATAGGCCAACTACAGAAATGATCAAACTTGGGTGTGATGAAGTTAGTTCAAAGTGTGGGCCATTCATAGACAAAGCACCTGCTTTAGGTAGGAATGGATAAATGTACAAAGCGTGCTAAAGTGGAAATTGACTTCATTCAGTTACTAAATCGGTAAAAAGTAGTAATACATAACTCCATGATATTGGAAAACGTAGTCATCTTAGCTTAGGTGGTTTAGTTTCATAGATTTGCCATAAAGTTGAAGCTCCAAAAACACTCTGCTGCTATAATGAATGGCCAGAAAACTTTTCCCTCCACCAAAAATATTCTCATAGCAGACAAACTTGTTACTCTGGCGATAGTGTTCCTGTTGTATGTTTGCCTTGGCTGCTCCAGTGTTCTCTGAGAGAGAGGCCAAAGAGATTGGAAGAGAATGCAGACTTATAGATGACTATGCACAGACAAATTATGTAAAGAAAAATCAAAGAAGGAAGAGAAATGGAGAGAGGAACAAGGAACCATAATTTCTCTGCAAATTTTCATGAAACGGAATACACAAGCAGTGACAGTCAACCAGATGAAAATTCACCAGACTTATCAAAGATGATAACTTTACCCAAAAATTCTTATAGCATCATATTAGTCTCCACCAAAACACGTAAAAACAAAATGATAAAGATAAGAGAAGGGAAACAAAATAAAAACTTTACCATATATCATAACAAGAGGGATCAAATTGTACAAGTGAATCAAGAATCTCTACCTCTCCCTCAAACCATCCAAACCCATCAACCCATTCTTCATCAAGCAGAAGAACCTGAAACTTTCGGCGAGGTCACAGGAAAGAGTGGCAACAACTGTGGCTCTGAATCTCTGGGAGTAGATATAGGGGATGGATGCAAGTAAAAACCTCTCTCCGCAATTGTTCTCTCCTCTTCTGATGACGAATTCCCTAAAGAAGGTGAATTCCTGTTGAAGGGGTCGTCATTCAATGGAGTTACAGGGCTAAGAGTCAACTTGGGAAAGTCAAGCAAGCTTGGAGACAAGATCTCAGGCCTATTTCTGGGAGAAAATCCTGAAACTGCGTTATTATTGCTGACAAAACTAGGCAACAAAGTATTGATCATGAGATGGTTCTTGAGATTGCTGTTTCTTCTTTCATAAAGCTTGAAGCTCTGTTGTTGTTTCTTTGGAGCAGTCTTGACAGGAGGGATAGCGAAATTCCTTGATGATGGTAGTTGTGGTGAGGGATGTGTAGGATCTTGGGTTGTTCTTGATGATGCTTGTTTGACTGTTTCAGTTGAGCCAGTGAGCATTTGGACAACCTGCTTGAAAGTGGAAGTGTCTGCCTGAACAAAGGTTGTAGGGTAAGGGTTAGTGTCAGATCTGGAGATGGGTACTGGAGTAAGTGGTGGGGTGTGAATTTGGACAGAGTTGTTGTTTCCACTGCTATGTGGAGAGTTTAACGGAGATGGGTTCCTGTTATCTTGACCTCTTGTTGGGTTTTCCATGGATGGGTCTAACTCAGGTCTCCTCTTCTCCAAGAACATCATATAGAGTGAGTGAGAGGTAAAGAGAGAGTTGTGGGTACAGAGGTGGAACTTGGAAGAGTGAAAAAACAAGGCGTTGCGTGGTGTGGTGAGAAAGAAGTGAGGCGAAGGCTTAAAAGGGATTTTGGCTATTCCTGTAATGTTTTGTTCAACCTTGTTCCAGTTCAACAAATAGATTGTCTACATCCACTCTTCTGTCGTTGTTTGTACTGAATTTGTATGCCCTTTTTGGTGGGGAGAAATTGCCCAAACTGCGATTAGAAGGGCATTGGTTGAATTTGGAATTTCAATGCACCACATCCACCAGTGGCCAAGTCTTTTAGAATCAATACAATACGTGCATAGATTCAAGTTCAGCGCACAAACGCATATAATATATATAATAATATAGCGAGAGAGAGAGAGAGAGAGAGAGAGAGGAGGCTCTGTTTGTGGCATTGACTTCAGAGCCCCAACTGCAAAGGACTGTTGTGTGATGATGGCAACTTTTGATCAGAAAAACAACCTCTCTCTGTCTCTCTCTGTACCCAATTCATTAAACAAATCACAATCCCAAGGTGCGTGTGCACCACTCTCCGTACCATTGAGCCAGCCAGTATGCAATACAAGAGTTCTTCCAGTAAAGACTCAAGATTGGTTTGTTTTGTCCATGGCACCCAATCGTCATTTTCAACTCAAACACAAGAGGGGAAAAGTACGTACAAATATTTCTTCAAAAACAAAAGTTATGGATTCTTTCTTGTAATTAACCATTTTGTTTCCATTATTTCCAAGATAAGACTTTGTATTCTTATTTTTACACCATGTACAACACAAGGAGATCTTTAATTTCAGTATTAGCTACGATTTCGCCTCTCGAAATATCCATCCATCAATAGCAGATAAAACGAGTTACCTTTATTGAAAAGAAACAAGTAAGTTGAGCCACCATTTGAAAAAGGCGACAGAGTCGAAACTTGAAACATTGGAGCAACCTCCTTTTGTTAGCTTTTCGGTTACTGGTAAAGTAAAACATGTTGTGACATCATTTGGTAGCTGAAAACACTCGACCAGTGACACGATTGTGATATCTTCAAATAATGTGTATGCATCTTTTAGCAATCAAACAATTAAAATTATATGAATTTGTAGGAACATTACAAGAATAATTTAGTTCTTAATAAAAATTTCCTAAAAATGATGTGTATGCGACGATTCTTGCTTTTGTGATCGAATCATGTTTTCAAAATTATAGTTGGTATATGAAAAAGATGAAAGGAGAATCAAATTCTCGCTTACATTGAGCAGGTAAGAGGTGAAAACTGAAAGAAAATGTAGAAAAGAAGGGTGGGGGACCAAATTAAATTCCATTAAGCGCCAAAAGGGATCGTATTCTTCCATAGCCAAATGATTATGTCCGGTTTGTGGAGTTCCATTTATAACGCAAAGGGATTCATTAATTAGTTATAAGCCGTACAAATTTGATTGAACAGCAAGCGATTTAACGAAAGCCACTCTCGAGAGTAGAATGGCAGAAAATCAGGTGGATTAGCTTCTGCTAATTTCCTGTATTCTTTCAAAGAATTCACAGGCAAGCGTTCACTCAACTTGTTAATTTTAGGTTGGAGGTTGAGGAAGTAAGTACAATCCCAAGTAGGTCCAGGGATAAATGTAAAGGATATGATTGAAAGCAGACTTACGAATAATTTATGTGATCTTTCACCTTATTGGATGCATAATGAGCTATGATTGAGTGAGAATGACTGAGTGGCTCTCTAATTGTGGGTCTGTAGATGGCGTCTCAATGTCAACAAATGTTCATGAACGAGTGCTCTTTTCTTTCTTGTTTGATAGGTGGGACTTCATAGTTGGGCTTGTCATGTTATTGTTGCAATTGCAAGTTGAAAAATGGGACAGTGCGCTTGTACATCTCTTCCTTTTGCCTCTTCAATAATTGATTAAACTTGGTTTCATGCAATGCCGAAGTCTTTGATTATAAGTTTCTTTGGAACTTATAATCTAAGAATAGTTTGGATTGGATTGAAATGAATGGTAAATGCAACACTTATCCTATCATTTAAGTTGCATTACATGACACTTTTTTTTTTTCTTTCTCTTTTGTTGTTAGGATCAATTTATTGGAATTTGATTGCACCGAATGAATGATATATTTCTTTTTTTTCTCTCAGACATCCCGTATGAGGCCGTATAAGGATCCAAACATGAGATGTTGAGGACAACTAACTAATTAATTCTAAAATCCCTTGGGACGCAATCGTTTTGTTTTATACGAAAAGGCCCAAGAAATTCTTCTCAACATTATAAAGGATAAAATCTCACGTGCACTTCTTGTGCAACAGCCCTAACTGTAGTACATAATTCATTCTCTGCATTGTCTCCTAATAACCATTTTGATGATTACCAATCTTTGAACAATAATCTATAAGCATTAAATTCGCATGTTAAATTAGCTGTTTGCCTAGACTATAGACTATAGGGATCAGGTCACTAAGATAATAAATGTTAAAAATAATGTTGGGGTTGGGGCATATTAACCAAAAAGAAAATGTTGAAATTAGGTGGGTTTTTGGTGCATGCGTTTGCTGTACCAATGTGTGAATTGCGACAACTTATGGTAAGAGCATAGTTTTGATCCATTTTGTTGACCTTGTACCTTCCGCCTATCGTTAGTCATCTTTCCCATCGTCCTAGCCGGCATTGTTGATTTCAACATTCGATACTCTGAATCGTCGTAGACAGATTGGAAACGAAACTAGTGTAAGCTCAATGGTTGATTAAAATAATGACAATCAATATACATAACTACTTAAAACACTTTTTATCTTATATAATATCTTTTTTAGTTACTTAACACAGGGCGTCCAAGTTTACCCTTCCTTGACGCTTAAGCTTGCTGTTTAAGAAGACTCGCATGATGTGGAGTGGCTTTGCACGATGAAGCAAATTACAAGGCCTTTTATATATGATGATGATCATTCGAAGAGTTGTTGTTTCCAATTGCTTTGCTGCCAAAATAAGGAAGAATTATTTAGACGATAGAAGTTCAAAGAGAATAGAGATGATAAGTAAAGTAACCATGTGATTGATTTAAGATGTAAATAACCTTAAAGAAAAAATGGCCATATTCAACTGCTCTTCCTCAATACATAGTAATATATATTCATTAACGGACCTTCAGAGGGCAGGGTTGCTTCTAAGTGAAGACATGGGTTAGATATTTTCAAGAGGTCCCATTAAAGGATGAACTAATAACTAAGGGCATGAGGAAGAATGCACAGACAAGTGTTCCTACTGAAGAAGGTGTTACTTTTGATCTTTGATGCATCACTAAATGAACATTTTTAATTTTATTCTCAAAGGATGCCCTGCATAATTTAAAATAAAAGTTATAATGTTTCCAATTAAATATGAAATGAATCTATTCCTTGTATACATTTTCAGAACAAGGAAAAAGAAAACGCTTTCGAATCTCGTTCCATTAGGGTTTTGTGTCAGTCATTAAGAAAATTTGTGCGATATGACATCCAATGCTTTTAGTTACGTACAATTTGGACTACCTTGCCATCCTTTTTCTCCTACGATCATTTACTTTAGTCAAACTATGTGTACCAAGTAGGGTCCATAGTTCTTGTCATGTAATGCTAAATAATTTTTTAAATAGTTAATTAAATAAATTACAAACTTAAAATGTAAACATCCCAAATACGTTATCCGTTAGAAAATATGAACATTTTTAAGTCTTTTGACTTATTTAATTACATAGAAGTCGGTTTCCTCTCCTAAATCGAGGCTATAAGATACCAAAATTTGGCAATTTCTGTAAGAGAGAGCAATTTATAATCATTTTGGAGTCCTAATGGAAAGGCCGTATTGATGGAAACCCAGCTTTGGACTATATATAATAAATCAGGAGAGTGTTGCTCTGTAGAAACCAATACGGCTAGACAAGCGCATAAGCAGACTGCACACATGCACCCTCAACACATTTCCAGAGGTCTAGAGCATCTTAGCAGTATTCAATTCAATAATCGCTCGAGGGAAATCTGACCTGACATTGTCCAACAATAATCCCGGTCAAAAATGATATTGAAAAACATTTTCCACACAATTCAACCCCTGTCCAATTATACTAACTTTAATCGTCAATCGGATGTGGTCACACATATAAATATATATAGTTAAGCTTAAAAGTATAAATTGCAAATCCTCGGCTTGGTGGAAAATCCAAAAGACCGACCTGAGGAACAAAAATAGTTAAAAAAATGAAAGAGAGAACGAATGATATTGTTGTAAGTTGGATTTTAAATGTAGGACTTCCATTGAAGTGGCCTAGGTCCTTGACATTGGAGTTGGAGTGGACCTCTACAGCAGAAAGGTGCATGAATAGTGACTAAAGTTGTCTTATCTGGGAATAGTTGTTCCTATTTCTCGGCTACATTGTCTTATTTGAATCTTTTTTAAGAGTCAAAAATTACTGTCATGGTTAGTGACATCCGAGGAAGGTATATTTCTGTGTGATTCTACCTATGAAAGATTAGGTCACTTGCAATGTAAAATAAAAAAAAAGTAAAAGAAATTAATATTTAGTTTGTTCACAAGTGATAAAAGAGCCTACTTTCACCAAATGGCTTCATTTTTCACCTTGTATAGTGGCCTCATAATTATCTTGTACGTCAAACATTTGTACTCCTGACCAGACGTCACATAGAATGAAACATTTCTACGCGACAAAAACAAGGTCCGCACAGTTTTAAGTGGACACGTCAAAATAAATTGGACTTCAGATGCTCTGTATGCACGACAGGAATCAAACACATTAGCAAATGAGCTCAAGGCACACGTCTTTAGAATCTTGAGGACCGTACTGATGAAGATTGAAAGGTTCAGGGTTCACTAGCTGCGAAACCTGTCTCTGGTAAAACCATCAAAGTGCCCGAGCAACACTTTTGAACTCGTTCAAGCAGGACTGAAGTATCTTTTGACGTTTTTGAAGAGACTGCTTTTCATTTTGTAGCACGTCTATTGCACCGGGTGCTACAAACATGTCCATGAATTTCTCGTCACTAACAGCAAACAGGTCCAACCCCAATGCCACAAAGAGCCGATCCCGACTACATGTAGCAGAGCAAAACAGAAAAACTTGGTACTTTCAATTCCTCCGTAACGAAAAGAACGCCTAACCATGAAATGACCTATGGGGATTGAATCTAAGTGATTTATCTTTGAGAAATGTAGACATGATGTGTCTGGGTGAAACAAGAAAAGAAACTTTTTTTTGTTGTCGTAGCTTTAAAGAATGAGAGAGATGCTCGACCCCTGATGAAGTTGATGATCTAATCAGTGATACAATGCGGAATAAAGAATTTAAAATAATGAACTGCTCATAGTTATGCCAATGAAAGCAGTATAGACAGTATAAAAGGTAGGCAGAACGCAACAGGAAGTCTAAAACTTTTCAACAGGAAAAGGAAAAGGAAAGGTGACATAACGATGTAACTAGTGGGATAGAATCAATGATGTAGGCACCCTGTTATTTCGATAAAGCCCTTATCCATGAGTTCCATGTATCCACCATGCGTACGTGATTAAACTTGTAAGCTAATGCATATGCAGATCGAATGCAAAAAGACAGCAACTCACCAAGGGGTTAAAAATCCAGAGTTCAAAGCTGATGTCACACTTCGTTCAACAAGAACTTCTCTTATCCTCGCAAAGTACTGTGCGGCAGACGAGCAGATATCTGAATACGCTGAACCTGACCTTACACCACCATCTACATTTCCAAATAGAAGACTGCCACCATTTTGCACTCTTAAAGGTTCATTACTTCTGTTACTTCCTGCCATCCTAGTGACCCGCTTCCCAATTTCCTTTTTTCCCCCACCATGTATGATGTCACATGGTAGTTCAGGAGATGGAGTTTCGGGTACTGTCATTTGACTGTCTTTGAGAGCTTCTCTAGCTTCTGCACCTTTTCCAGGTGTAGTTTGTTGAGCACTTCTTTCTGGAGGTATGTTCTCCTGATCTCTCATTGTTTCATCACGATATGATGCCCCACCATCGGATAATTCAAAACAAAATGAACCAGCTGAAGCTTGGTAAAGTTTAGAATATGATGTTGCACTCAAGCCAAAGGTTCCCTCAAGGTTGTTCTCGTAACATATTTGGGAGTATGGGCTCGTAACTGAATCAAGGTGATGCCGAACTAATTGCTTGCACTGCTTTGCAAGATCTTTGACGAATCGATTGTAAGCATGTCTTAAGGCAGCTAGAAAACCAACATACCCATCCATGTTTCCACCTCTCCTCCCATCTGAACAATCAGAAAGAAAAACATGGTGGCTGCTTCACTGTAGTATCTCAGCATAACGAGACTCGGAAAAATAAATAAATAAAAAAAACATGAAAAAGGCCTACTATGTTATCAGTTGAATGGGGTTCTACAAACTAAATTAGGATATTTGCTGCCACTACATAGGAAGGCATATCTTTTAGAATTGAAGAAAAAACTTGAGAGTTGCTTTGTGCATCGTATCCCAAAAATTGGTTCGTCATTATTAACTATAAGCATTATGGCCAACCAAATACAATAGATTAATCCTCCAGAAACTTTTCTAGGACGAATGGAAAAGTTTCTCACCTTCTGCGTCACGAATATGATGCCTTTCTAGGGCAAGATCAAAGAGGTTTGCCAAAACAAATGCAAGCCTATCGCAAGCAGTGTCAAGGAGAGGAGCAAGCCAGGACCGGGCAGCAGCACGAGCAATCTCTGCAGCAGCTTCAGCTACACCTCTACCTCCACCTCGTCCAGCATGGGCTAATAAGATATTGGCCACCTGTTTCAAGAATTAGTGAATAAACCGCTGCATTCATTTTTGACAAATTCAAGGTACACAATTACCTTCTCCCTTGACACTGGGGGGCATTCAATTGAATATGCAGCGCATCTGAATTCATGCATCACTCTTTCAAATGCTGCCCCTCCGTAGAGCCTTAGAGTAGCATTAGGTGGTTTTATAGGTATGGCAACACCTGGCCAACCACCAATACCACTCTCTGACTTCTCCTCCTCTGTTGTTTTTCCCCACTGCTCTGGAGCAGGATCTGCTGCTCCATCGATCAAAGCTCCCTTCACAAATGCACAAAAGCAGAAAAAAAATTCGTGATTTACTGCAAAAATATTTTCATGCAAGCGATGAAGCAAAAATTGAAGTGCATATGCTGTCTACAGGAAGGCAAACTATTATGAAGATATTCTTTGCTTGATAAACTACCCAGTAGTAAGAGTGGGAAAACAAAATTAAAAAACGCATTACGAATTCTAAATTGTCATTGAAGAACTGGTTGCTTATCCCAAAAGACAAAACATTCGGCCGACCACTTACCACATGATTGCTCATAGAAGCTGTGTGCAACATGGCAGATCTCCGCAGATGAGCAACATCTGACGTAGCTTGAATTTTGGAGTCCATTCTCGTCAGCTCTGAACCGACTTCACTGCAGCGCTGTTCAAGCAAAGCCAGTGTTGCTGGTGCTGCTTCTTTGTATCTTTTCTGAAGCTCCGACTCCAAATAATCCCTTAAGCTGCTGAAGCCAATATAGGATTTAAACTTTTCTTCATCAAACCCTCCTTTTACACCATCGCGTAAATGGCGTAGAATTTCCGAATCCACCTGAGATATTTGCCTGCGGAACTCATCATTTGAGATGGTGTTTCTATCTTTGGGTAAAGCAACAAAAAACGGCCGAGTGTTCTCTCCAAGGTACCCACTTGCACTTAGATAGCGATCCACCTCCCACCTGTCACTAAATTCCTGTGGCATTGAAATATTTGCAATAAATTATCTGGCATCCCATATCAACAACAATCAACAAAAAAGTAATTTCTTTCCGCATCCACGCTAACGACAATTGAAAGCCCATTTCTCAGAGTAGTGTCGTTAAAGAATATTAAACTCTCTAATTAACCCCTCCTCTATGAATTGGTAACACCCATCTCAAATATGCAAACAATATTGGAAAATGACTAAGATGGAGTAGATATGGATACACAGGGACATAGTTAAGCTCTTTGATTCTGTAGTACCTTGAGCCGATTGTCGAACTTGGATACAACAATCACCGTCCTTCTGAAGGTTGGATCAATTTCCCGAATTGAATCCAACCATAGTGATGAACACCATTCAACACTGCTCTGCTGAAGAAACAATAGAATGCGATGTGGAGGACTAGCCAACGACTTGACCATCGAAAGGATCTCCTGGGGCGTGCTCTCTGGTTCTCCCTTCTTTGCCTGCCAAAGTCATTCTTAAACATCAAGCCCTTCAAAACAAACGACAAAAACACAACAACAACACTCACCTTAAGCACAAAACCTGGGGTGTCAATTATTGTGAGATTAGGACAATGAGCATACTCAGCTCTCATCACAATTGGCTTAGAAGAAACTGCCGTTTTAGTCTTTTTCAAGAGGGATTCGGTTCGAGATCTAATGATGTCGGCAATTGTTGTTGACGAAACAACAGAGGTACCATATTCCTCAGAATCCTCGTCCTGGAAGCGACAACGGGGCTCCAGAGCAGTGGGATCGTGGACCATCTGGAGAATGAGGGGCCGGCGAGTGCCCATCTCGACTTCTCTAACATTGAAGCGGAACCCAAGAAGTGCTTCCAGTAGAGAGCTCTTCCCATCGGACTGCCCGCCCAGGGCCACTATCTCCGGGATTGGTAGTTTCTCGCCGAATGCTACCGCGGCGGCTTGCAGGCGGTTGTAGGCCTCGAATCTGGAGCTTGAAGTGGAGTTGGGATTTGGGTATTTCTTGGAGACGGAGTTGGATGATGGGGTTTTGGTGGGCGTGTTCAGGTATGGGTTTGTGGTGGCCATTAGAGGGCGGAGTGAGGAGTAAGGAGTCAGAGGTTTGAAATTTCGAAAGTTTTGGGGGTAAGAGACGTTAGAGAAGTACAGGATGCAAATGGATGGGCTTTGCCTTCGGCCTTGTAATGTCTAAAACTCAGGTTGTTTCAAAAAGAAAACTTAGCCCAGATACCGTGAAAGCATTCTCGAAAGCTTTCTTTAATTTTCTCCTACCTTATCTCTCGTATACGTCCTCCATCTCTAACTGCTTAATTCATATTCTCCACTTTCGATTTGGAACAACATATTTAGGGTTGTGTACCTAATAGTTTTATACTAGATTCTATGATCTACCAGTATTCTCTTATCTTCGTGATTAGAAAATTCATCACTTCTTGACTTAGAACAAGCTTTTAAAAATTCTCAAATTTCTCTCCCATATCTCCTCCATACTAGAAGTAAGGGAGAAGATATATACATACCTAACTCTTTTTGGGTCAATCTTTATATTTCTTAATTTCTCCAGTATGTCAATAAGCAAATTCCCTTCCTATCTCCAGTAATTCTTTTCCATAAGTTCTCAATAAAAGGGCATTGGAAAAATATGTGATATCTAGTTTCATAGTTTTTCCTGCATAAGACATATTTATTGTCTAGTTTTATCATGGCCATTTTGTTCAATGTAGCCAACCACAATAAGCAAGAGGTGTTGGGTGTTAAGATCTTATGCCAGACTATAGGGTACGAGTTAACTGTGTTGGATTGTTCCTATGTTATCCTCTCCTTACATGCCTTGTTAGGAAATGAG
>JANSVA010000120.1:0-27058 GCA_025504915.1 Erythroxylum reticulatum | reverse complement strand
ATAGTTGAACTATAACTTTTAAAAAAATTATAATTAGGAGTTTTTTTAAAAAGTCTTTCAAATAATTTTTTCGGGTAAAATTTTCAGATCAATTAATGAGTTTATTTTTTAGTCACTTTTATTTTTATGCATAATATCCACAAATTCATCTTCACATTTATCTTGAAACTCATATTCTCTAATCTCTTGCGTAGTTGTTTTATTATGAATTTAACTATTTACTCAATTTGAATATTTATTTTGAAATTTATATAATATTATTTGACTTTTTTTATATTAGTTTTTCTTATTTTATAATTCATATAAAAATTTGGTTAGGTATATCTTCATTTATGTTTTATATGATTTAAAATTATATAATAATTAATATATTATGTTTTACATATTTTTTAATATACTTTAAATAATATTTTATATGTATAAATAATTTTTATTATAAAATAAAATATAATTAAAATTAAAATTAAAAATAGAGAAAGAAAAAAAAATTAAGTCCGCATGTCAAGAATGTTGCCTACCCGAGAGTTATCCAGTTTGGTCCAATGAGTCCAACACACAAATTTACCCATAAACTTAGCCCAAAACGTAAACCTAGGTCGTTCTCATTAGCTTCTTCTTCTTCTTGTTCTATTTCTGGTTTCGTTTTCGAGATTGCTTCAGTTACATGTTTCTTAGACATGACCACACGGGCCACGTAAGTGGGAGCTCTGTTTTTTAGTGTAGAATCCTCCCTACCAAGTACAACAAGAAGAACCAATGTTCCGGGTCTGATGCTACGCGTGATTTGTTCCATTCATTGGCATTATTGCAGGTAATGACATTTTTTATCTGCTTCACTGAACAAACATGTGACAGTACAAGGAATGGTGGTTTTGACCTCTTCCTTGACATGAAGTTTATAAAATGCGACAGCTTTGTTTCATTACAACCTCTTGTCGTGTATGAACATGAAGCCCCCGTACTAAGCTTTCACTTCCATTCATTGTTCATCCATCCTCCATGTTAGCTAGGTGATGAATGGCTGAACCAACCTGTGATATTTATAGACCTGCAAAATTTTAAATTTAGTATACAAAAGGAATAAATTGTCTTAACTAAGATAAAAAAATAATTATTATTTAGCAATATAAAATTAAACCGATGATATAAAATATTCAAATCAACAACAATAACACCATTAAGTAAAAATCTCACTAACAAGTAGACTATATCAAATCAAAAAATCAAATATTAAATTAAAAAATTGACTAGTTTAAAATTTTTATTATTAATCCAATCTTATCGGTTCGGAATTTTAAAAACCGGTAGTAAGTTTTCAATATGGCAGTATATACATGTATTGGATATGATATGTGTATTTAATAACTAAATCTGCTGAACTTAAGTAGCTAAATTTATGAAATATTTTAATAAATTGTGAAATATGTCTTAATATATTTTAGTGAAATAAAATTTTAATGAATAAAGTTTTAATGTCACTAAATATTTATGAAAATAGAGTTTATATTACTTTATGGAATATTAATAATCTAAGATAATTTTAGTGAGAACCTTTCAAAAAAAATTTTATTTAAGTCATACTTTTCATTATATCGTTTTTATCATAATAATTAAAATTTTAATTTTTTATTCACGAACTTAAATTATATATTAATTAATGATTAAAAAACTTAACATATTTAACCGTAAAAACGTTGAATCATCTAACTTTTTTATTCAATTTTTAACTTTTCTATTCAATTTTCTTTAACAACTCTTGTTGTTAAAAACCTATCAGTTTATTAATTAATCGGTTACTTTTGTAAATTAATAAGTTTTTATAAACTAAAATTAATTAATTAATTTTTATGTAATATATTTTAATTAAACTTCAAAATTTTTTAATAGGTAAAATCAATTTCTTTCAACTATATTTCAAATTCTTTAATATTAATCTTTAGTTAGTTTTATAATATTTAATGCTAGTTGAAAATTTTAAACCTTAAACCTCTTATCGGTTTAACTTTTAGTTTTATTTTTAAAATATTAATATTAATTAAATTATATAAAATTTTAGATTCTTTGGTAACGAAAAATGTTGGTAGTGGAATAAAACTGAAAATGCACAGAGCAATAATGAGAATCTCTTTCCAAATATATATATGTACAAATTAGACTTATCAGAATCGGACTGATCATGCGAAACTGGGACCAATTAGCGCGTGAACTTCACATCCTCACAGCTCGCGTCGTCCTCCTACTTTAATCTTGATGGTGTTCCTTGGTGTGATTCAGGGTAGACAGAAGAGTAGCAGCTCATCCTCGGCGATGCATACACTCTCAACTCCGTCGGGTTATCCGACACGCGCCACACCTTGACTGACTTGTCTAAACTTCCGCTGTACAATATCCACCTTTCATTTCCGTTATCATCAGACTCGTTATCTTCTTCTACGGCCAGGCACTTAACGGGCCCACTGTGACCAGTAAGGACGGTGAGGCAAGCGTGGACGCCACCTACCTCTCTACGCCACACGCAAATGCTTTTATCAGCTGACCCGCTGAACACCAAATTTCCTGCGGTGGCTAGACAAAGGACGGCCACCTTGTGTCCCCGAAGGATTCCACCCTGCGATAAGTGCTTCTCATGTTCCCAGAAATTCACCAAACCGTTTGAGGAACCACAGTAAAGCACGGCGCCTCCTTCATTCACCGCCAAAGCCGTGACAGCGCTTTCTTGTTTCAGTAACGTTTGTACCAAGAAATGCTTTGTTCCTCTCCCTTGCAGCTCTCTTTTCCAAGCTTTCACTGTTCCATCTGCTGAGCCCGTAAAGACCAGGGAATCGAAGCCAACAGCTACTGAGTTTATTGCATCTTCATGAGCATGGACCGACTCCATGCATTTGTAGTCAGAAACTCTCCATACTTTCAGGGTTTTATCCCATGAACCTGAGTATAGTAACCCCGCGTTTTCGTTCAAGCTGAGGCATGAAACTGCATCGAAATGTTTGATGCGTAAAACGTTGCGATGTCTGCGAACTTCTACGTAGTTCTTGCGGTTGACTGAGCTTTTGATGTAATCTTTGAACGTGGGCAAGCTTCCAATTTGCTTGTAAACTCTAGTGTTCTTGGAAGATATTTTCCAGATTCTGATCTTCCCATCTTGATGTCCGGTGAAAATCTTGTTACCATGTATAACAATGGCTTTAACCAACCCACTGTTGGACTTAAACCCCGTGAACTCTTTCAGATTCTTCCATACACGTATGTTCTTGCTGTCTGAGCCAGTGTAGAGGAGATCGCCAGACGCAGCCAAAGAATAAACGTGGCCTTCTTCACGAACAATGGATCCAATAAGACCATAGTTAGTGAACTCACCGTTCACAGGTGATGGTATTATCCACGGAGATTGTGCGTACGGTGAAGGTTGGTTCCAAGGCGACGAGAAGTTAGGTGATAATTCACCAGTAGGGATTGGTGTTGTGCTGTGATTATTACAATACAATCTGGGATTCATAGCAGAGTGACTATTGCAATTGTTATCGTCTTCTTGTCTTGGAAAAATCATAGCTTCTGAGTGTAAAAGAGCACCCAACTTGGGCCTGTGTGGACGCGAGTTGGTTTCTGCAACCATTTCATGTACAAAAAAGCTATCCACCACCAACAACTCAAAAAGAGCAAATATGGAGCTTTTACTGAAATGGGTTTTTGGATGAGAAGATGAAGAAGAAGAAGACGATGATAATAAATAGTCTTAGAGAGGCTTGAACGAGTTTTGATTGCAGAGAATTGGAAGGGTTAGAGAGGAGCGGAGGTGTACATATATAGAAAGGGTAAGAAAGGAAGGGACAAAGGTTGGTGATCCAAGGGTGTTGTAACCCAACACGTGTACTGACAACAACGTAATCATCCCAAACCGGGAAACTGGTTTTTGCCGGTAACCAGGAAACTAGTACTAAAACAAAAATAAAAAAAGGTATAATTCAACGTGTTGTGCTTTGCGTTCTTCGTCTAGGATTTACACGGTACTCTATTATGGGAAATTATCACGTGAGGGTTTGCTTTCTAGAACGAAACTGAAACAGCTGCTTTCACATTTTGTTTCGTGAAACTACGCCCACACTTCCTGGCAAAGGAAGGATTTGACCTCGGACTTGGTCAAAAACTGGAATATGAATTAGTTTTTGACCACTAAACGAAGTCGTATCTTACTCCTTTTTGGTGCCATTTGGCCTTCTTGGTAGGTAAAGTTTTATCAAGTTCTCACTGTCTACTTTTAACGTTTGGCAACTTATCTTAAAGTTCTAATCATACTAACAATTTTTACTGTTACAATGATGTTAACTGTTATAAACCCTATTATCTTAAAAGTGAACAGTCGAATAGTAGTGGTGACGTGCACATTTTCAGCTTCTAAGCATGTATGTAATGTCGTTTAGGTTATCTTCAAGCCATATAAGCAAGGCCTAATCTCATTATTTCCGATTTATGCAGTAATTAACTCTTCCTATACCAGTAAGTATCCAATTAGTGGACATGATTAGGTTTATGCGTTTTGTAGTTGAACATGTACTTTTACTTGTTATTAATAAAAGTCATGAAGTTAGGTGAACCACACGTTATGTACTTGTACACAAAGTCTCGAGCTATTAATTAGTTCAATCAATGAAAAAAAGGTAAATGTCAACGCCTCCGAATTGGCTCTCTACATATCTCAGTTAACGGCCACGTAACGGTTTCCTGAATGCTATCGACTTTTGTGCCACGTAAGCTTGAGTTAGACCAAGCATCACCATGTACCAACTCGTCCACCTATGTCAGATTACGTCACCAGTGAAGCCGTACATCATTAAACACAAAAGTTGCTAATATTGAGATATTTTTATTTCGTTTTGGATTATTAACTATATTGTTTTCAATTGTGTCTTATTTTGACATAATGAAATATAGTTTTAAACTGAAAACTAAACAAAAACTCACTTAACAAAGATTAAGAATGGAAGAAAACATGCTAGAATGTTGATTTAATTTTTTTAAAAGAGGATGCGAATAACTATGTTTTAAATTAAATTAAAATTAAATTGATAAAATAAAAAAGATTTAATTGGTATTAAATTATTATAAAAATAATTTATAGTAAATATTTAATAAAATTGAAGAATTTGAACAGAGATTGAAGAAGAAAACTCCCCTTATACATCAGAAAAGTTAAGTTTAATTGAAAAAAGAAATTGCTAAATAAAAACTATTGGTTTATTTTGGTTCATAAAAATAAGTTATTTTATGAAAATTAATCGGTTCAATTGATAATTGACTGTCATAAAATTGATATGTAATAAAAATTAAAAAATTTAAAATATGATTAAAAATAAAGTACTTATGCATTAAAGAAGTAGATTATTAAAAGAACACTAAATAATTTATTTTGGTTCATAAAAATTGATTATTTTATGATAATCGATCGATTAATTAATAAACAGACCAAATTTTAATCATTAGTGAATAATTAGATGGAAAAGCAATCTAATATGAACTTCAATTATAGAGATAGTTTCAACTTGGAAGATCACAAGGGTTGTAACCAAAAGTAGATTGAGTGAGAGAACATGATGTTTCTTGTTAATTAAATAGATTATCCTTGGAGATAAGTTGAAAAAGCCATCGAACAAGCTAGTTGATATGAGCAAAATATGCTTAAGTGGATCAATACATGTGATACATGTTCAGTGTGTCCAAATTTTAACTCATGCATGCATTTCAATGAGTCACATGAATTTATTGACCAGCAAACCTCGTTGATGGGGATGGGCCATGACTCGTCATCTTCAATGGAAGGTGTAAACGATACTTTGAACCATTTAATGTTGGTGAAAGTTTTTAAGGCAAGTTTTGAGAGCAACCCTTTTCTTAAAATCACTATTAATACTAACTTAATTGTAATAAATTACAACAATAAATCTAACTTTTTAATTCGATTTACATTAATAATTCTTATCGTTAAAACTCAACCATTTTATTAATTAATCGGTTAATTTTTGTAAATTAATAAAAGTTTATTAAAAATAAATTAATTAATTTTCATTTAATAATATTTTTTAATTAAACTTCAATTTTTCGATAGGTAAGGATAATCTCTTTTAATTATTTTTTAAATTATTTAATCATTAGTTGATTTTATAATGGTCTAATACTAATTAAATTTTTAAATCTTAAATTTCTTGTATTCTCAATTTAACTTTCGATCTGGTTTTTGAAACATTGCTTAAAACAACTAAATTTGCTCCACTTCAATCATTGACCATTTTAAAAACTAAGAAAATCAACCCACCTGGCATTCAAATAGGAGTGTTTTAGTTACAATTCCTCTAATGTCTCCTAACAAATGACCCAAAACTCTTAGAGAATAATATTATATGCTGAAATCTAATACTAAATTTGACAAAACGACGTGTCAAATGAAGGAGTTACTGTTATCAAATCACACCTAATGGGGGGCATAGTATGTCACCCTCAATTATTAGTTGGAAAGTATTGTCATGGACACTTGTCCAAAACCCAAACTATTTTCTTAAAGACAACATTATCAAAGTTAAAAGTCAATAATAAAAAAAGGGTCATTGAGACTTTAATCAAATTAGATGTAACACGTAATTAGTAATTAGTTTTTTATATTAGCTGAGTAACCTACTTAATCAGTGTACATGGCAAGTGTTAATTAGGGTTTACTTTTAGCATCTTCCAAGACTATACTATCGTGTCAAACCCTACGTTACTTTACTACAATGAAAAAGGTTTATACTATAGTAGTATTAGGGAATGCAAAACTTGTCTGTTTACCATCAAACATGCACGCAGTTGTTTATGTCACCAAGCACTGGCTATTAAGGTTGTTTAGAACATAGTTTATTACAACTGATCTCACAAGAAACAAGACTTTTGAATCATTCTGTGCAGTTTCGATGTCTGTAATGATTCGATCGTAAGATCTGTCAGGTGATCAAGAAACAAACTTCTTAGTGAATATATTAATGACTATCGATAATCAGTTTTCTTCACCAGATTAGTAAGCAAAGTGAAGGTGGCAGTTCTTTGTAATTTCAACATTAAAGAATTGCTGCTTTCTAAGATATTATACTGTATTAAAATGGAAGCTGATTAAGGAAGGGGCACGGTTGCTTCACTACTGTTATTTTAAAAACTTGTCTGCTGATTGTCAAGCACGTTGATATGTTTCATACCAAGACTTTTCCTTGATCAAAATGCGATTTTCTTACATTATCACTTCTGAGACAAGTGTTCTCTTTAAGAATGATATTGACTTAAATCATGTTAAGTTTGAGAGTGCACGAAGTGCTTACTTTTAACAAGCAAATCAGATTATATGTAAATTTTATTATATAAAATTCAAATTATTGTAATTTAAATTTAAAATAATGTAATTAGACCCATTGTTTTAAAACTCAAACTAAAAATTAAATCGATGATATAAGAAGTTTAAAAGGATTACCTAGTATTGAACTATCATACAACCATATAAAATATTTAAAAAATGATTGAAGAAGACGATCCTTACTTATTAAAAATTTTAAAGTTTAATTAAAAAGGAAACTATTATATTAAAATTAATTTGTTTATTTGACTTTATAAAAATTGATCGATTAATTAATAAACTGATGGTTTTTAACAAGTAAAATTATTAAATTAAACCAAACTGAAAAGTTAAAATTAAACCCAAAAATTAGTTAGTTCAAAACTTTTATCGTTAAACTGACCAAACCGGTTCAGTATTTAAAATATCTATTACGCCAAAAATGTTTTCTGTATGATTCATGCACAAAATAATTTGGAATGATTAACTAAAAATTTATTAAGACATCAAGAGATAATAATTAAGAGTTTTAAGTATTAATTTATTTTGTGAAATTAAAAAATACTAAAGAAACCTAGCTAGATAAAAACCGACTCTTCATGCATTCTAGTTAAGAAGGTGGCATGATACAGTCAATAAAGCAAACCCAGAAAGTGGTGGTTTTCCTGCCGGATGAACTAGGTTTAGACATAGGAAGAAGAGTAATAAAAATGTTTATTTGTTAATGGCAACTTCAGACCAGAACATGGGATGAGCAATGCATGCACTACAATGATTACAAGATCATGGTTATGTCTGTTGCCTTTACACCAGAATCTTTTTCCAACATGTGTAACACAAATTAAAAACTACAAAACTAAAGCTTCTTAGTCCTTCCCATTCTTCTCTTGGAATTGTTTTAGAACTTTCTTGTTGAAAGAAAGCGACAGATGATAGCAATGCAATGAAGTGATTGTAAGTCTTGTTATTATCTCATATCCCGAAGAAGAAGAAGAAGAAGCCCTTAAAACCATGTACTGCTTCTGTAATGGCTCTTCAACACCATTTATCTCAGGGACCCAACAGTAAAGGAGACGCTACTCCATTATTGATATCTTTGAGAACTTGCATAACATAAATGTCCCTCCTACCTGAACCAAGGAACTCCACAGTTTCCAGAACAAGATAGCAAATGGTAGACCAACCCCAGTGCAGCACACATGGCTTTCTTTTGTAGAGCATAGCATTAGCATAAAAAATCTAAAGCAACCTAATAGGTATGGGGACTGCCAAGTGGTGTTGTTGATAACCAAATCATGGAGTTCTAGCCTCTTTTAGTGCAGGACAGATGGCTAACACATATGGCCCTTTTTGGCCATAACCTAGAACAACAAACATACGAGAGCAGACACTGTCAAACACTTCTTCCCGTGTATTCGGGAAACTAAAAGAAGAAAAAAAATGTCAGCTCCAACTCATAATTAAAGAATTGATAGCTCAAAATAATCATATTTGATTACCTTTGGATAAGCCTCTAATCAGGATATTTGAAACCAAATTTAGGACTTTGAATTTCTGTCTACCAGCGTGCCAGCTCCCAACACAAATTGCATTAAATATCAGGTCCTAAATTAGGAACCAAATCTTTGTCTCATTTATCCAAGACACTCATGCACAGCTATTGATTTCAGTGAGCCCCAGCAAAATCTATGGTTGAGCATAAGTGGAACAGAGTAGGTACTGGATAAATGAGAGAGAGGATTTGAAGCCCTAAATCAGTCAAAAAGATCAATTATCGTGCACATATCACAATGTCTTATGAGGACTATCTTCTTCAAACTTACTAGCTAGGTAACTCCTGTGATAAGCATATATGATATCACCATCCAACTGTAGGTTCCAATTACACCTAGAGTTAGACAAATTGAGTTTGCTCTAAAATGAGATCAATTAATTAAGTTTAGGTTGACTAAAATTCAAATCGAACTCCAGCTCGAATTTAACAATGTCTTAGACTAATTTATTAAAATAATATCATTTTAATATAATTAAAAAAATGTCGCTATAATTTTCATGTGAATTCGATAAAAAATGTCGCTATAATTTTGTCAGCAGAGCTTTTTTCAGTAGAACTTTTTTCAGAAGAATTTTTTCTAAGAAACCAGTTGACTGTTTGACTATCAACTAAAAAAATAGTTTTTTTGAAAGAGCTTCATATAGTAGACTGTTTGACAATATAAAAATAAAAAGCATTTTTATTAATTTTAACAATACTTTATTTTGTAATAAAAATTATTTATGCATATAAATAATATTCAAAGTATATTAAACAATGGGTTTACATTTACTTTACAATTGTTTGACAAATTCACTTCCATCTTGTAGAAAATTATTTAAAGAAATATCTCATTTTCTTGTAAGAAATATAGCTAACATTAAAAATAAATATTAAAACATATAAAAAGCTAAATAATATTATAATCCCAAAATAAAATTTTAAGTTAAGTAAATAGTTAAATACATAATAAATTATGCATTTTATTGTAATACAAGAAGATTTGCAATATGCTCCTTCACGTCATTCATATTTCGTAGCTCGTCTAAATGATTTCCTTCAACGTCTTCATTTTCATTGATTTCTTTATTTGTAGGAAGAAATTCATCATCTTCATCATAGGGAGAACAATCTTCACCATTTTGAGCATTTAACCTTATAAACTTATAAATGACCATTGAAGCAATTACAATTTTAACTTGCTTTAGAAAAGGAAAACTGGGCATTTCACATAGAATTTTTCACCTAATTTTTCAAACGCCAAATATTTTTTTGATTGTGCATCTTAAAGAAGAATGTGCATGATTGAATATTTATTTCTTCCCTCTTGAAAGACCAGCACGTCGAAAATCAGGAAGATGATACCTCTTACCTTTGTATAGTCATAAATAACCTTGCATGTAAAGATATCCTACATCTACCAAATAATATTTTCCTACATTCTAAATTAAAAAATAAATAAATCAAGAAGTACTGAATTATTAAGAATAAATAAAAAGATTGTATAAAGTTATTCATCACAAACCTCTAGGTGGATGAGGGAAGTGTAATATATCATTACGCAAAGCCTCCATAAAAATTCAAGCATCATGCATTGTGCCTTTCCAACCAGCCCAAGCAAAAGTAAAGCACATATCAAAATCACATACAACCATTACATTTTGCATAGGAATGTCTTTTCTCCCAATATATTTTATTTGATTGGACCTTGGAACTATAACTAGGATATGTGTTCCATCAATTACTCAAATGTAGTCTTTAAAATAAGACCAATACCTTCTATCGTCTTTAATTTTGCTTGGAATTTCTCTAAAAGTTAGATCTTTTAGTTTTATGAAATCAATCGACATACGTGAAACAACCTCTAATACTATTTCAAACCATTTAGAAATTGTTTCACCAGAATGTTGAAATCTTTCTTGAACCATTTTATTGTAAAGTCCATGACCTAAAGTGATAAAAAACATAGCCACAACCTCTTCCATTGTTAATTCTGTACCTTTCTTTAATCCATATGACTCATTCAATAATTTACATAATTTGATAAAAATATCCTTCTCCATTCTAAATTGTTGATGACAGCTATCTCTATGGTCATTAAGCATCTTCATTACAAACATCCATCCAGTGTGAGGGGATGTTCTACATGATTTTTTAATATAATATTTAATATAATGTTCTATGGTTAGTGCTACTCCAGTTTGAACTATATGCAAAATTTCTTCTTCAATATCTTCATTATATTCATGATAATTGTCAGAATTATTATCAGAAGATGGCATCTGTATCAAATATATAAAATAAATAAATAATTAGCTTATTGTATGACAAGGTCATATAGCAATAATCATAATACAATAATAATAAAGTACAATTTAATTCATTACAACAAAATTAACCGAATAGAAATCCAATACAACACATTATAAGTAGCAAATTCCAATACAACACATAATAAGTAGTCCAATATTAGTAACCAAATAAATGTCTAATTTATTACAATCATCACAATCATTTCAATGTTCTTAAGCCATTCGATTTGAAAATTAACATCCTTCAGCACAACAAACATCTCTCTTTTTTTCTTCTTCAAAAATAATTTGGTAGCTAACATAAATAGCTCACCTCCCCTTTCTATTTCATTTATACTTTGTAAGATGTCCATCACCTCAGAAATGCTACAACCAAGTTAATCTCTTTTAATAGAGGTTACTGAAGTTCTACTCTCTACTACATCACATATACAGTCCAAATGTTTACATAACCTTTCTGTTGCCCCTGTTCTAGTATTATGTTTTTTTTTCTTTTTTTCCCTTTCCTTTTGTAGAAGTTCCCAGAGAAGGAGTTGACGAGCCAATCTCATTACTAATATTTCCAATTTCTTAATTGATAGTACAATCTTCAAAAATGTTATCATCAAGATCGGTATCAACTAGGCTTTCTCTAAACGGTGCATAAGCATCATTTGGTACAAAACCTGAAGACGGTACCCAAGCTCCTTCCCTTGTAGCTGCAACATCTTTAAATAAAATATTCAACTGCTCAATATGTTTTAAACTTTTAGTTCGGAATTTGGCAACCTCGGGATTTTCCTACAATAATATTGTGTAAGTTATTAAACTATCAAGTAACACTAGAACATTATAAATCTAAAGCTTAAATGCTTACCTTCAATTTCTTTTCCTACCATTCGTCACTTACATCAATAGTTTGATTAGTAAGATCCCATCCTAGTCCAGTTTCCTTACCAACTAAATTTGTCCAAAGCTGCCAATAATTTTTTAATCCATCCCATTTATTATTAAATTGTTTGTATTCATAATTCTTCCTAGTTTCATGAGCAAACTTTGAAACTATATTTTTCCATCCAATCTTGTTAAAGTGACCATTTGGTCAATTTACAGCTAATGTCTCTTCCACAAAAAATTTGATTAGAGTTTCAAGAGTTCTATCTTTCCACTCCGCTTTAACCCTTTTTTTCAATTTATCCCCACCTTGAATAACTTGACTTGGATTTGACATTTACTATCAACAAAAAAATTCCCACTGCATATAACAATGAATTAAGCAAGTATAAGAAAATATAAAAGCATAACCGAAGAAGATCAAGCACATCATAGAAGATTAAGCAAGTATAAGAAAATATAAAAGCATAACCAAATGGCATGCTCTGCACTCACATTTCTTCCAATGGTGTGGACATCAGGTAACTATTTTTACTAGCTCTTTCTATCGACCTCTTTACTTTCTAGTTTATTGTTTCATTTTTTCACTACTAATTAATACATGCGACATAATTAACCAAAGGGGTTGACTACGTCGCATCTAGGCCCTCAACTTTGGATTCAAATATTACTTCAAAAGGATGTTTAACTTCAAGAAAGACAAGGATGGATACTGGAAAACATTTAAAATTGTAGAGTAGTTTTGTGTTTTGGTGTTTTGTGTTTAAGAAAGAAAAAAGCATGGACATCCTGGGTAGGGTAAGGATAATGAACTGCGGAGGTCGTGGTAGCTGCGGAACTTGCATCGTGGAGGTATGCCATTAAGAAGTTTGTTAGTATAGACATCCTTTTGCAATTCAATTAAGCTATCCTCTCCTTTAAATTCTAATCTTGAAAGATGTATATATCCATCCAAATCCATCAAAACAAAATTCGGTAACTTTAATTGGGTTTATTCTTCTTTAGATTCTTGAGGGATAGGACCTTTTGAATGAAAAGACAAATACTGAGCTCCGGCATTTCAAGAAGGTAACAATCTATCCAAGCTTCCTGATCATGAATCTTCTGAACACGATATCTTTACCTGCTAGCTATTTCCATGTTACACTATCTATTTTCACATTTGCCAAAGTTCTAATGTAATTTTATGGATAAGTATATTTTCTTATACGCACGGATGTTAAACGTGTTATTTTATTGTGTAGAAACATGAATCTTGGAGGCTTATTTGTCAAACAATTGTTGGAAATAAAGAAAACTCTGGCAAGGTACGATAAGGTATGGAAATAAAGAAAGACAACAGTGGTCCTATCGTCTTAGACAAAATGTAAAACATGCAGAGCAAAACATGCAAATGTAAAACACGCAAAGCAAAACTATTTTTTGAAGAGTCTATCCTTGGTTGGACCCAAAACTAGCAAAGGCTACTTCTAAACGTTGTAACATGCTATGAAACCAGTATACCATAAGGTGGGAATGGAGGCGAAATATATCCTCGTGATAAGGAATCACTACAGTGCTAAATTTTACTGTTGTTTTCATGTAGGGTTCTGCAAAAGGGTTTAAAGGTTTCACGAAGGGTTTTGCAAAGGCTTCATGCATAATTAATGTGGCTGTGGTGAACAGTCGGTGTTAGAGGTGAAGATCTACGAACAAGGCGGTGTAGAACCGCTAAACAATAAGGAGCTTGTTGAAGTTGTTGCATAATGAATTTACGCAGAGCAAAACAAGTGAACATAAAACGTAAAATATAGAGCAAAACACAGCACCAGACACAACAGAAGGAAGGGTAGAATGAATAAAACACACAGCAGAGAAAAACACACAACAAAGGAAAAAACGTAGAAGAATAAAACATGCAACAGTAGTGTTGATTAGATTCGTGACTGGAAGACACAACCTAAAATAAGCGCAGAAGAATAAAACATGCACCTATGATGGGTTTGCAAAGCAGAAGATTCCCTTGAGAAGATGGATGTGTCCCTTAAGAAGTTCCCTTGAGAAGATGGGTATGTCTCTTAAGAAGTCGGTGGGTTTGCAAAAAAAAAAAAAGAAGAGTCAGAAAGCAAAAGACAGAAGTTGGAAGGAAGAGAAAACCGAAGACAAAATGTTATAAACGTAAGTGACGCAAAAACAATCTACTCGAAAAGGCCAAAATAAGAGATTTTTTTGAAAAGCTCCAAATTTGAGTTTCTTAAAAAGCTGTATTTTAGCTTTTTAAAAAGCTATTTCTATTTAAAAAGTGCTTTTGAATTTTACGACTAAACACTCATTTTTCTGAAAAATAGCTTTTGCGGTAGAAAAAGGTACCTTTTCAGTCTTCAAAGGCTGAACCAAATAGGTACTTAAGTTACATATTCAAAGGATAGGTAGCCTAAGCCTAACCTAACCTATTCTCATCCTTAATTCCATATACTCCTTTATTCCTTTCATGGAATTTTATATTTCATCAATAACAATTGAAAGTTCTATATGGTATGAAAATTTTAGCGCAAATTATAACAAATATTAAAATTTACTTAATTTTACAATATTAGGTAGAATTATCAAAAATAATTATAAAATATTCAAATATTAATTATAATTACTCATCGTTAGTCCTAAAATTAACAACACTCATATGACACAACTCTTTAACAAGTGACAAACACATAGCCACTAACATTCACTTTTGATAATTATAATAAAAATAAAGAAAATTTTATTTTATTATACTTAATCAAGATTGAGTTCTTCTAAATTTGTAATTATTCTAACTTTGATTACATTAATTGTAGCCAAATATAATTATTACAACATTATGTTACACTAATATAACAACCACACACTTTGGTATAATCTAGAGATAGTCTTTTATTTCAACTCTAGTTTAACCTTAATTGAAACTCATTATACATTATCTTAACAATAAAACTGGGAGTCATCTTCATTATAAAACAGAAACCCTAAAAACCACGTAAGCCTAAACCTTAACTACCACAAGAACTAAAGTCAACCACCATCTATAATACATCGTCTAAATCACCAATGATAACCAGTATTGTCGCCACTAGTCTTCATCTCATATCGCTGCACTAGCAACTCACTCTGCCAATAACTTGCATATCTAATAGCAATGGTAAAATAGCTTATGCCCGACCTGGCTTAGTTTGACTCAATCTGAATTTAATGGACTTTATTTGAATTAACTGAATTTTAGGTCAATATTGAATTTTCATTTTTTAATTTTATGATTTCATGTTGAGCTTGAGCTTGGGTTGTATAGTCAAATCAACTTGAAGCTTATATATATCTATATCTATATCTATATATATATTACTTTTATAAAACCTTAAATTCCAATTACCGTCATAGACCTCCACTCCTTTGTTTTTATATTGCCTTACACATAAATAGTAGGTCTTTATAGTCATGACCCCAATTTGTCACTCTTACCTGTAAAGTTAGCTTCTTGGAGTAAAGATCATATTTGCATTTGAGATTCATGAAATGGTGTGAAGATGAAAGGTGAGTTTAAGATAATTGAGTTTAACAATCTTGTGTTTTATTTAATGGATTTGAAAAGACTTGAATATACAGGAGAGTGAGGTGTGAATATTGTTGGAGACATAATTCAAAATTTTAGGAGTGCTTTTATTATTCTGTTAACACCAAATAAGGTGGAAGATTTTCTATTGTTGTTTCTCTTGACTCCTAGCCTACAAGTTGAAAGTTTTTTCTTCCTTAACAAGTTTCAGTTAAGATGTACAACTTATATATAGGTTATCTTTTTTCTTCAATAAAACTTATGTACAACAACTATAATCTTCATCTCTCTTTATTACTGTCCTTTTAATTTCTCCAACAATTCTGGTACCAGTGTAACAGTCCAGACCACCCACCTACAGATATTGTTAGCTTTGGATTGCCTCTCGGGCCAAACCACTCACGGTTTTGCTCTTCTTACCCTTAAAAAAACTCGTCTTATGGGGAAGAGGTATCCATACACTTATAAGACATATTTCATTTTTCCCTCCAATCAATCTGAGATCTCACACTCTCCACCCTCTTAAAGGCCCAGCCCTCTTTAGGACCCAACTTAGCTGGCACAACGGTTCAAGTACCGACTCTAATACCATTTTAACAGCTTAGACCACCTGTCTATAGATATTGTCCACTTTGGGTTACCCCTTAGGCCAAACCACTCATGGTTTTGCTTTTTCCACTCTTGAAAAAACGCATCTTATGGGGGAGAGGTATTCATACCCTTATAAGGCATATTTCGTTTTCCTCTCTAGCCAATGTGAGATCTCACAACCAGAGCTAAGTTCCTTTTGAACTAAGGAATTAAACTCATTTCTCTATCAAATATGACAACAAACTCAAATGTAATCAGTGTGACGTCACCACAGGTTCTAATTTTCGAGGGTGCTTTATTTGAGTACCCAGGCATCAGGATGAAAATGTTGTTCAAGTCTCCAGACCTCTGGGATTTTGTGGAGAACGGATATGCAGAAACAAGTAATGATGAGGAAAACCAGAAGGAGAGTCAGAAACGAGATGCCAAAGCTTTATTTTTCATCCAACAGGCAGTGGATGAATCAATCTTTTCACACATAGTAGCAGCATCTATAGCCAAGCAAGCTTGGTCAATCTTGAACAATAAATTCCACGGATCAACACAGGTAATTACCATTAAGCTTCAATATAATCCTTTCGATGCAAGTTTGAAACTTCTAGTATGAAAGGGAATGAATTTGTACAAGAGTATTTGGCACGCATCTCACTTATTGTAAGCCAAATGTGATCCTACGGTGAAAAAATCACTGCTAAAACTATAATTGTCAAGGTTCTAAGAAGCTTATCCTTTGAGTTTGATCATGTAGTAGCTGCAGTTGAGGAGTTTAAAGATCTATCTAACTTTTCTTTTGATGAGTTAATGGACTCTTTGCAATCACATAAGGTTAGGATTAATACGACAATAATGAAAGAAGAAGAAAAAGCCTTTCAGATCCAAGGAGAAGCAGAATCCTCTAATCCACGAGGAATAGACAAAGGTTGAGGTGGATCTTGAGGAAGGGGAAGAGGTAGAAATAATTCAGTGTAGTGTTCGTATTGTAAAAAATATGGGCATATAGAGAAGTTTTGCGAAGCCTGAAGAAGTAAACTATGCAGAAGATGATGATAAACAAGATGATAACTTAGTCATGGCTCACACATCTAAGGAAAGGTTGATCAATGATGTTTGGTACCTCAATAGCAAGTGTTCACATCATATACCTGGAGACAAGTCTAAGTTTAAAGAGTTGGTTGAGTCAATCAAATCATAGGTATGCTTAGGCAATGATCAATAAATACGAAACGAAGGATGTGGGACAACCATGGTTACTGTAGGTAACAAAGCAAAGTTTATTAAAGATGTACATTATGCTCCATATCTGGCTCACAATCTGATTAATGTGAGTTAATTAATTGAATGTGGTTACCTTGTGGTATTTGATGGTTCACGATGTGTGATAAAAAATAAGAACTCGGGAAAAGTGCTTGCTCATGCTAATATGTCTGTCAATAGAATGTTCCCTCTTATTTTTTTGTAGACACAGAGGTGACCTTTGTAAATGAGGAGCTACATGACAGTGAGTTATGACATCTGCGGTATGGTCATTTGAACAACAAAGGTTTGCAGCTTCTGAGACATAAGCAGATGGTCAGTGGACTCCCCTTTATTGTTGAACTAAAGAAAGTATGTGAAGGGTGTGTGCTTAGGAAGCAAGAGAAGAAGGCTTTTCCTATTTAAAAATCCTGAAAATCATTTATTTATGGATGATTGTAGTCGAATGAGTTGAATGTACTTCTTGATATTGAAATAAAAAACTTTTGAGCATTTAAAAAAGTTTAAAGCCATGACAGAGAAACAAAGTGGAAAAGTTGTAAATGTGCCCCGAACAAATCGTAGTGGTGAATTCACCTCAAATAAATTCGTGATTTCTGTGAGGAATAAGGCATCAAAAGGGAATTGATAGCACCTTATACTCCATAACAGAATGGAGTAACCGAGTAGAAGAATCGAACAATAGTTGAAATTGATCACTCAATAATGAAATCAAAAGGTCTTCCTAATAATTTATAGGCGGAAGACGTGGCAATGTTTGTGTATCTCATCACTTTATCACCTATAAAACCTGTGTGGAATTAAACTACATATGAAGCATGGTATGGTAACAAGACATCAATGAGCCATTTAAGTGTCTTCGGTTGTGTGTGTTATGCTTTGAGAATAGTAGACAAGCATAAACTGGAAGATAAGTCACCAAAGTTTATATTTGTTAGTTACTGTTCTAATTCTAAAGCTTACCGTCTCTATGAACTAATAAAGGAGTGCATAACCATTAGTAGAAATGTAATGTCTAATGAGCAGGCATCCTAGAAGTGGGAAAGCAAATACAAGAATCAAGGAGCATCAGTTGAAGAAGATGAAGAGGAAGTTGTAGTTGAAGAGGTAACAACACTAGTTAAATCTCATAACTCGACACCAGTAAGAACAAGTTAGTTATCGAGTTTGACTTCTTCATCTGAAGCATCTTCTCCTAGGGAGAACAAGAAGTACAAGTCCTTTGCTCAAGACAGCTACCTTTGGTTCTATTTGTTGGAGATCCGATCACAGTTGAAAAAGTAATGGAAGTACAGCAATGGAGAGATGCTATGGAAGATTAACTACAATCCATACAATGTAATTAGACATTCCTGAAGGTAAGAACATAATTAGATTGAAGTGGATCGCTAAGACTAAATTCTTAGATGATGGAAGCATTCAAAAGCACAAAGCAAGATTAGTAGCAAGGGGATATAAACAACAACAAGTAGTGGACTATGACTAAACATTCTCTCCGATGGCATAATTGAAAAAAGTTCGGATGATCTTGGCATCAACTGCTAAAAAAAATGGAGAGTGCATCAGTTCGATGTCAAGTTGACGTTCTTGAATGGAGAAATATATGATGAAATGTATATTAATCAGCCTCCTAGTTTTGAAAACTCAAGTAAGCTAAATAAAGTATTTTAGTTGAAGAAGGCATTATACGAACTTAAACAAGCCTCTAGAGCATGGTACAGTAAAATTGATGAGTTCTTTCGTAACAAGAGCTTCGAGAGAAGTATTCATGAGCTAAATGAGTATGCCAAAAAACAAGGCACAAATGATTTGTTGATAGTAAGTCTTCACGTTGATGACATGATTTACATTAGTTCATGAATTCAACTTATACTAGAATTTAAGAACTCCATGAACTCTATAATTGAGATGACAGATTTATTGAATTGCATTATTTCTTAATATTAGAAGTGATTCAAAACGATGAAGGAATCTTTATCTCTCAAAGGAAATTCATCGTTGATACTTTGAAGAAATACAACATGATAGATTGCAAAGAAGTTGTTACACTTATGAATATTAACAAAAAAATTACAAGCAGAAGATGGAACTATGCTCGCTAATGGTGGTAAATATCAAAGTTTGATCGAATAATTTATATACGTGACTCATTAATGTCCATATATAAGCTTCTCAATAGGTGTTCTTTCTCGATTCATGCATCAGCCTACTAAGCATCATTTTGGTGCTGCTAAGAGCATCATGCGTTACTTAGCGGGGGCAAAAGATCTGGGGATATGGTAAAAGAGCAGCTTCTTTTTGCCTTAAAAGACACGGATTGGGCCGGAACAATTGACGATAGGCAAAGCATTACCAAAAATTGCTTTACTCTTGGTTCATGTATTATGGCCTGGAGTTCAAAAAAGTAAGCCATCGTGGCTCTTTCATCAGGCAGTGTGGTTAAGAAAAATCCTGTGTAACTTGGGTCATGAGTAAAGTGGAGCAACATATTTGGATTGTGATAGCAAATCTACAGTATTGTTAGCAAAGAATCATGTTTTTCACAATTGAACCAAGTATATTGAAATTAAGCACCACTTTATTCGAAAGCTAATAAACAAAGGAGAAGTTCAATTGAAAAGTTGCAAAACTGATCAATAAGTTGCAAATCTTTTCACCATATCACAGAAGAAGCATGAAGAATATTGTGCCCAGTTGGAACTCTCCAAATTCGAATGAATGGGGAATGTTGGAAGATTTAATTCAAAATTTTAGGAGTATTTTTGTTATTCTATTAACAACAAATAAGGTGGAAGATTTTCGGTTGCTGTATCTCCTAATTGTTAGCTTAGACGTTGATAATTTTTAGCTCAAACAAACTTTTATCAGAAACTGCTTTACTCTTAGTTAATGTATTATGGCCTGGAGTTCAAAAAAGTAAGTCATTGTAACACTTTCATCAGGTAGTGTGGTTAAGAAGAATTTTGTGTGACTTGGGTCATGAGTAAAGTGGAGCAACATATTTGGTATGTGATAGCAAATTTGCAGTATTGTTATCAAAGAATCTTGTTTTTCAAAGTAGAACTAAGTATAATGAAATTAAGCACCACTTTATTCGAAAGTTATTAAGCAAACGAGAAATTCAATTGAAAAGTTGCATAACTGATCAACAAATGCAAATATTTTGACCATATCACAGAAGAAGCATGAAAAATATTGTGCTCAGTTGGGACTCTCCAAATTCGAATGAAGGGGGAATGTTGGAAGATATAATTCGAATTTTTAGGAGTAATTTTGTTATTATATTAATAAAAAATAAGGTGGAAGATTTTCGACCATTGTATCTCTTGATTGTTAGCTTAGACGTTGAGAGTTTTTAAATATAACAAACTTTTATCAGAAACTGCTTTACTTTTGGTTCATGTATTATGGCCTGGAGTTCAAAAAAGTAAGCAATTGTGGCTCTTTCATCAGACAATGTGGTTAAGAAGAATTCTGTGTGACTTAAGTTATGAGTAAAGTGGAGCAACATATTTAGTTTATGATAGAAAATCTGCAGTATTGTTAGCAAATAATCTTGTTTTTTACGGTAAAACCAAGTATATTGAAATTAAGTACCACTTTATTTGAAAGCTATTAAACAAAGGAGAAGTTCAATTGAAAAGTTGCAGAACTGATCAACAAGTTGCAAATCTTTTCACCATATCATAGAAGAAGCATGAAGAATATTGTGCTCAGTTAGGACCTCCAAATACAAATGAAGGGGGAATGTTGGAAGACATAATTCAAATTTTTAGGAGTATTTTTGTTATTCTATTAACAACAAATAAGGTGAAAGATTTTCGACCGTTGTATCTCCTCATTGTTAGTTTAGACGTTGAGAGTTTTTAGCTCTAACAATCTTTTATCAAAAACTACTTTAGTCTTGGTTCATGTATTATGGCTTGGAGTTTAAAAAAGTAAGCTATCGTGACTCTTTCACCAAGTAGTGTGGTTAAGAAGAATCCTGTATGACTTGGGTCATGAGTAATGCGGAGCAACATATTTAGTCCATGATAGCAAATCTGCAGTATTGTTGGCAAAGAATCATGTTTTTCACAGTAGAATTAAGTATATTGAAATTAAGCACCACTTTATTCGAATTAGCTATTAAGCAAAGGAGAAGTTTAATTGAAAAATTGTAGAACTAGTCAACAAGTTACAAATCTTTTCACCATATCACAGATGAAGCATGAAGAATATTGTGCTCAATTAGGACTCTCCTAATACGAATGAAGGGTGAATGGTGGAAGACTTAATTTGAACTTTTAAGAGTATTTTTGTTATTCTATTAACAATAAATAAGGTGGAAGATTTTCGGCCATTATATCAACTGATTGTTAGCTTAAACATTGAGAGTTGTTAGCTCTAACAAACTTTTCTTCCTTGTTAAGTTTTAGTTAGAATGTATACCTTATATATAGGCTATCTTTCTGCTTCAATAAAACTTATATATAGCATCTCTCTTTATCAATGTCCTTTTAATTTCTCCAACAAATATGGTGTTATTGGCATCGGTGAACTTGGTCGACATGCATTGAATTGGGTTGTTATTTTCCTTTTCCTCCTCTTCCTCTTCATCAATGCCCTCTTAATTTCTCCAAGTAAACTGTGGGTTGACATGCATTGAATTGGGTTTTTATCCTCTTCTTCTTCTTCGTCTTCCTCTTCTTCTTCAACTTCTTTAGAAGAGGATGGGTCATAGGTCAGGTCATTGAATTGAATTTAGTAACTTCAAGCTTTAGGTAGGCTTTAGGCTGCCAAAATTTTGAACGAACTCGGATTTAGATAGCAAGGTACAAACCAAATCGAACTTCAGGCCAGACTAATGGCAATTTGCTTACAGAATTTCTGGCAATGCCATTGTCATACCGCCGTCGAGGATGAGGAAGCCAAATCATTTGGTTCTTTTGCCACGATTAATTACCGCTAAATGGCACGTAAGATTTATTTGAGTCGAAACGATCCCGCATGACTTTGTGACAATCAGCGAGTGTTATTCACGTCCTTGAGGTCGCGTCATCCTCTTACTTTAACCTTTGATGGTGTCCCTGTGATTCGGGGTAGACAGAAGAGTAGCAACTAGCAACTCACCCTCGGCGATTCATACACTCTCAACTCCGTCGGGTTCTCCGGCACGCGCCACAACTTGACCGACTTGTCTAAACTTCCGCTGTACAATATCCACCGTTCATTTCCCTTATCATCAGACTCGTTATCCTCTTCTACGGCCAGGCACTTAACGGGCCCACTGTGACCAGTAAGGACGGTGAGGCAAGTGTGGACGCCACCTACCTCTCTACGCCACACACATATGCTTTTATCGGCTGACCCGCTGAACACCAAATTTCCGGCGGTAGCTAGACAAAGGACGGCCATCTTGTGTCCCCGAAGGATTCCACCCTGCGATAAGTGCTTCTCATGTTCCCAGAAATTCACCAAACCGTTTGAGGAACCACAGTAAAGCACTGCGGCTCCTTCGTTCACCGCCAAAGCCGTGACAGCGCTTTCTTGTTTCAGTAACGTTTGTACCAAGAAATGCTTTGTTCCTCTCCCACGCAGCTCCCTTTTCCAAGCTTTCACTGTTCCGTCTGCTGAGCCTGTGAAGACCAGGGAATCGAAGCCAACAGTTACTGAGTTTATTGCATCTTCGTGAGCGTGGACCGACTCCACGCATTTGTAGTCTGAAACTCTCCATACTTTCAGGGTTTTATCCCATGAACCTGAGTATAGTAACCCCTCGTCTTCGTTGAAGCTGAGGCATGAAACTGCATCGAAATGTTTGATGCGTAAAACGTTGCGATGTCTGCGAACTTCTATGTAGTTCTTGGGGTTGACTGAGCTTTTGATGTAATCTTTGAACGTGGGCAAGCTTCCAATTTGCTTGTAAACTCTAGTGTTCTTGGAAGAAATCTTCCAGATTCTGATCTTCCCATCTTGATGTCCGGTGAAAATCTTGTTACCATGTATAACAATGGCTTTAACTAACCCACTGTTGGACTTAAACCCCGTGAACTCTTTCAGATTCTTCCATACACGTATGTTCTTTCTGTCTGAGCCAGTGTAGAGTAGATCGCCAGACGCAGCCACAGAGTACACGTGGCCTTCTTCACGAACAATGGATCCAATAAGACCATAATTAGTGAACTTACCGTTCACAGGTGATGGTATTATCCACGGAGAATCTGCGTACGGTGAAGGCTGGTTCCAAGGGGAGGAGAAGTTAGGTGATAATTCACCAGTAGGGGTTGGTGTTGTGCTGTGATTATTACAATACAATCTGGGATTCATAGCAGGGTTCCTATTGCAATTGTTATCGTCCTCTTGTCTGGGAAAAATCGCAGCTTCTGAGACTAAAAGAGCCCCCAACTTGGGCCTGTGTGGACGCGAGTTAGTGTCTGCAACCATTTCATGTACAAAAGAGCTATCCACCAACAACAACTCAGAAAAGAGCAAATATGGAGCTTTCGATGAAATGGGCTTTTGGATGAGAAGAAGAAGAAGAAGGTGATGATGATGATAAATAGAATTAAAAAGGCTTGAACGAGTTTGATTGAAGAGAATTGGAAAGGTTAGAGAGGAGCAGAGGTGTATAAATATACGAAGAGTAAGTGAGGAAGGGACAAGGGATGGTGATCCATGGGTGATGTAACCCAACACGTGTAGAGACAACAAAGTAATCATTCCAAACTGGGAAACTGGTTTTCGCCAGTAACCAGGAAACTAGTACTAAAACATGGAAAAAAAAAAGATATAATTCAACGTGTTGTGGTTTGCATTCTTCGTTTAGGATTTACACGTTACTCCATTATGGGAAATTATCACGTTGAGGATTTGCTTTCTAAAACGAAACTTGTTTCACGAGGAAAAAAACCACTGCTTTCACATTTTGTTTCATGAAACTACGTCCATACTTCCTGGCGAAGGAAGGATTTGACCTTGGACTTGGTCAAAAACTGGAATATGAATAGTTTTTGATCATTAAACGAGGTCGTATCTTACTCCAATTTTGTGCCATTTGGTCCTCTTGGTAGGTAAAGTTGTTCAAGCTACGTTTGTTTTCTCAGTTCGCTCTGTCTTCTTTTAACGTTTGACAACTTTATCTTAAAGTTCTAATCATCTCAACTGTAATACGAACTATATTTACCGTTACACTGATGTTAATTGTTATAAATGCTTATTATCTTAAAACTCATCACTGCCTTTGGAACAGTCGAATATTATTGGTGACGTGCACATATTCAGCTTCTCAGCATGTATGTAATGTCGTTTAGGTTATCTTCAAGCCATATAAGCAAGCCCTAATCTCATTATTCCGGTTATGTTTTCATAAAACCATACAAATCGTAGTAATTAACTCTTCCTAAGCCAGTCAATATCCAGCTAGTGGACATGGAGGTAATCTAACACTTATCCTCGTGAGAGAGTCGCCATAGACATGGCACCTTGCTTCACATCACAAATGCAAAACCTTTTGCAATAGTGGCAAGCATGAAAGTCCATTGATAACAACGTTAATTGTTTCTATCCCTTTAATTAATCCATCTTTTTAATTCCCACTTTGTGCTTTTTGGTTTCCAATTAATCTCTCGTGTTTCCAGCCTCTATCGAGTAGCTACTAATGCTAGTCATTGTCCATAATTATAGCTTCTAATCAAAGATTAGGGAGCCTAAATCTGCCAACCTGATGACAATTTGATGTGTATTCAATATCTTTTTTCTAGATTGAGAGTGAAATAATGAAGACATTAAAAAAAAAGTGAATACAAAATAAAACCTTAATTTCCACTATCATTACAATTAGTGATAGTGGATTATCTTTATAGCTTGTGGTGCATTATTAGGGTAAAAGATATAGAATTCTCATGTAGTTAAACAAACTTTAGAAAGATTTTCTGATATTTACAATTTAAAAAAAACTCAATTTTCTTTTCTTTTACACTTCAATTAAAAAATAACGACGAAATATATATAGTATAAGTACCAAAAGAGGGTTAATCAAATATTATTTACATAACAATTCAATCAAATTCTTAAACCCCAATCAAAGTAATTAAATATAACTAAAATTAATAATTTATTATAATTATTTTAAATTATTAATTTAAGTTAAATTTAAATGGTTCAAACTGAGTTAAGTTACTATAATAATGACAATTGATTAGCTCATGCCTAATATTCATACTCTACATGTTTTGTTATTATTTTTTATCAAAATTTAAGACAAAAGTATTTTGAAAGAATTAAAATAGGAATAAAATTTTTCAAGATTAAGGATTTTTAATTTTTTTCTTAAACTACTTAGATCTTTTATCTCGTATTATTAATATAGAAATCGAATGATACAAGAATTATTTTAGGGTAAAAAGACTAAGTACCTATTAAATTAGATCAACAGTCGATTTCTAAGTTTCGTTCAATATTATTTTCGGGTACAAGAACGAAACCCTTCTTTTTATTCTATTCGAGCATGTAATTTTACTTGTTATTACTTAAATAAGTCTCAAATAGTTTGTTTCTAATGTATAGTTACAAGGAGGGGAAAGAATACAAATTGAAATGAAGTTGCTGACCTTTGAATTCTTAGCATACTGAAAATCCCTGTTTGAAACTTCAATTCAAAAACAAAAAAGTAAAGATACGAGTACAAATAAGCAGAGCAGAACGAAGAAGTCATAATGTTGGTGAAGCGCATCGTTCTGTACAAAGTCTCGTGCCATTTGTTCAATAAAATAAACAGAAGAAAAAAGAAAAATGTCAACGACTCCTAATTGACCGTCTCCATATCTCAATTAACGGCCACTTAACAGTTGCTTTTCCCCAACCTGATTGTCATCAACTTTTGTGCCACGTAAGCTTGCGTTAGATCAAACATCACCAATACGTACCTCACACGCGTTTCCGATTACGTCACCGTTGAAACAGTATCTGGTTTTGGATTATTAACAATATTGTTTTCAAATTTTTCTTCTTCTTTGATTATATTAGATATCCCGGCTTAGTTAAACTAATCCTAAGCCCTTAATACCCTACCCTATAAGTTCTAGAGGATGTAAATCTGTAACTCCAAAGTTTTTCAGATTCCTACATAGCCTGTAAACTTCTACGCATAAAGAGTCTTCACATATTTTATTATTCCGCTGATGATTGTAAACCTGGAACTCCAAGATTTTTCAGGTTCCTACATAACCTGTAAACTTTTGCGCACAAAGAGTCTTCACATACTTGATTATTCTGCTGATGACTGATCACTGACCTCCCCCTACTTAATATCAGGTTCCCATTAGCCCCCAAGTTCTCTAGTAGCTCCAACTCCTACACTGCCGCTGAAAGCAAGATGTCCGTAATTGATCCGATCAAGGAGCTTTGCTCAGAAGGCTAAAGGATCATCAACAGGAACATTTCCTATTTCTCCTCCTTTGGTATGACTTGAACCCAAGACCTCCTAGAAGGAAAAATCTCAGGTAGCTATAGTTCACTACAAGTGTTAAGACATTTAGTGACAATTGTTTTGTGACTAACTATTATTTCGTCACAAATACGAGGTTTTTTGTGACAAGACA
>JANSVA010000118.1:15485-28051 GCA_025504915.1 Erythroxylum reticulatum | reverse complement strand
ATTAATACTTTATTAATAAATATCATATAAAATATTAAAATAAATTTAAATAAAATAATTTATTTTAAAGTTTTATCTAATTTATAATTATTATTAATAATAAAATATTTATTTTTATTTTAAAATTTTATAATAATTATAAAAATTGAAGTAAATAAAATACCAAACTAAAAATTTTTGGCAAAAAGAGGAAGGAAGGAGAGTTTAAATTTTTTCAATATTTAGCAAAATAATCTTCCCTATTTTTAAAATTTTAGACACTAACTAATATTTGGTTGACATTTTAAATACTGATTGGAACTATCTGAAATCGGCTGATATTTAAACTCAATATAACGGACTCTTTGTTTCGTATCGGTGTTAGTTCGGTACGAAATAGTATCATAAACTTTGGAAATTCCGATATGTTATTGATATATAATGCTTCTAGTAATTCTTGTAAGTTTTAAAAAATAATCATATCATCTTATTTTATTTAATAACTTAAACATTAAATTTTCTTATTTTTGAGGTCCTTAAACACGTTAAATATTTTTTGTGATTTTCCAAAATTTTATCTTTTTAAAGTTACAATAAGTCATTTCTACATAATTTTTTAAAGATCATATAAAAAATACATTAAATTACATATACAATTCAGATCAAAATTGATTTTTTTGAAAACATGGCAAGTCAAAACAACTAAGCTTATTATTAATTATATAAACAAATATGCAAATTAGAAAAAATATATTTAATGTTTTACTTATAATTCAAAATATTTATTTAGACTTCATATAATAAATCTAATTTCATTGAATTGACAAAACTTATATAATAAAATTTATAAGAAATTTTATCAAAAATGAAAGAATCAAGCTAAACTTATTTATTTACCAAAATCAACTAATTAATTAATAAATTTATTAATTTTTAATTATTAAAATAAAAGTCAAAAACCGAACAAAAAATTTGAAAAATTAAAGACTTTTACAATTAAATCAACCAAACCGGTAGCATTTTTTAATTATCAATTAAAATAGTAAATATGGTTTGAAAAACAAATTTTGATTATTAATAAAATCTAGTATGTAAAAGTCTACATGTGAATCTACCAGAAACAACCTTTTTATTATGTAAAAGTAAAGCTGCCTATTATCAGACCTCTCTCCAGATTCCGCTTTATTGTGAAAATTCAGATTGGATGTGATGAAGTCGATGATAATGAGTAAAATCTAGTCCAAAAGGTTTGCTTTCCATAACATTAAGCACTAAATAAAATTGGCAATTTCAGTAAGCAAAAAACATCACCGATCTTTTAGCAGAATCTAACATGATAAATTCAAGTTGAAGCAGAAAACATCTTCACTTAAGAGGAATGAACCTAGATGAGTGAGTAGCACCAACACCAGGTCTGCCATGCTTAACAGGTTTGTAACTAATGGAGAACTCAGCCAGGTAATGCCCAATCATCTCAGGCTTGATCTCAACTTGATTGAAAGTTCTACCATTATAAACCCCGATGATGCTCCCAATCATCTCAGGTACAATGATCATATTCCGAAGATGGGTTCGGACTGGTTCTGGCTTCTCACCAGGTGGTGCCTCCCTTTTCTGCTCCAACCAACAACACTTGCATTATTCAGATATCATAAAACTAGACAACAACACTTGCATTGAGTATGTGTGCTCAATCCGCATTATAATGTATAGAAACATAATATAAATGTGTAACATTCTTCTTCAACAACAATGTCATACACTAGATAAGAACGAGAAAAAGATCACTTGAGCAACCAGCCAAACGATATATGTTCAAGTTAATCTGCACATAGGCGTATGATGATTGTTGTCCATTCAACAGCAAATAAGCAGTTTAAGGTCAAGGCAGGTCGTGGCTAGAACATCGACAAATTAGGTTACTAACAAACATGTTGACGACTAGACATTAGCACACATACTATCTATAAGCTTATTAAATTCTATCCTTTTTTCACCAAGTAACAAGTTCATAACACTAGTCCATTCCCATTTTGGGCGGAAAAGATCTATAGGCACTGATACCAAATCGTTTCAGTTTTCGCTCTTACCTATTACCTACCTGTATGTGTACTCATTACCTACCTGTAAAAGATTTCTTAAGCAACAACAGGAATAAAACAAAGAGTCCGTGCCATTAATTAACCGTACAGATGAAAAAATAAGGTGAATGCTGATAATGCCAGATAAGAATTTTGATTCAATTCTTAATCTGGAAGATAATCAGAAAAAATTCTGCAAGTTTGTTAAGTAATCCTAGGGTTTGAGAACTTTTCAATCCTCAAGACATGAGCAAGAGACTAAGAATGCTAAACAAATCCATTTTGACTGCACAAAACAGAAACATCTTCCTGAACCTAAGAAATTAGCAAGAAATCACGAAGTAACATTCACAATCAGTACATATCTTCCGTTTCTCTCTTCCACATTCCTAATTCTTTGACAAATTTCCAATCAGAATAAAAGGAAACGTAAGAAAAAGTGTCTGAAGAGAAGTTACAGCTTGGCGAAGCTTCTTGATGAGGGCCATGGGCTTCCTCTTCAGACCTCTTTGGAACCTATAACAACAACATTGAACGAAACAAATTATGTAAAACCCTAACAGAAACCCAAAAAACCCCCCAAAGACACAAAAGAGAATCGAATATTACCTTCTGCGAGCACGAGCATTGAAAAGCTTGACGAGCTCATCAGTGGACATATCAAGCAAAGCATCCAAATCAACTCCCCTGAAACTGAACTTCTTGAACGTTCTCTTTTTTGGCTGTGCTCCAGCTGCAGCGGCATCAATCTCAACATCCGCCTGTGAACACCGCCGTACACAGCCACCGTCGTTCAAAACACAAAACCCATGTACACAAACACATCATATATTAAAAGAAAAAGAGGGTAAGCAGTTCTAACCATGGATTATGCTTGTAGACTGGAATCCGGTGTTTGGGATAGAGATGACTGTTACGCGGCTCCTTAGGGTTTTGGTTAAGGTTCATTCATTTATATTAGATTACGAGAAAAAGGGATTGGGCTGTAACACGTAATCCAACTTTAAGGAGGCCCAAGCCACAAGGCCCATTAATATCAGTTTCATCTAAATAAAAATTAGATTTTTTTAAATTTCAAATTATTATTTATCTCTTAATTGTATTTATTTATCATATCATATAACTCATTTTTTGTTAATTTATATTTTCAAATCAACATAATAAAAATTTTAATATTATATCATTTTGAGTTATAAAAAATAAAGAAAATTAATAGAATATCAATAATACCTTTTTCTTGAAAATAATAACTTACTAAATAGCAATTTAAAAAATGATAATTGAAATAAAAATTGATAAATTAATAGAGATAAGATATATTTAACCTTATCAATATAATATTAAGAATTAATTTATATCTGTAAAATGTATGAAAATTTTAAAAATTAATATGTATCCTTAACCACACTATACATATAATTCTCACTGTTAACATTTTATAGTAGTAATCAATGTTTTCAAATCTAGACCGAAAATTAAATAAGTAAAATAAGAAGATTAAAATTTAAAAAATTTAACTAATATTAGACCGTTATAAAACTAACTAAAGAATAAATAAAATTAAAAAATTTAAAATATGATTGAAAGAGATTGTTTTTATCTATTGGAAAAATTGAAGTTTAATTAAAAAAGATATTATTAAATAAAAAATTAATTAATTAATTATAATTTATAAGAACTTATTTTTTATAAAAATGGACCGATTAATTAATAAATTGATTAGTTTTTACCAATAAGAATTATTAAAGTAAAATAAATTAAAAAGTTAAAAATTAAACCAAAAAATTTAACCATTCAAAATTCCGAATAAAATTTTCAACTATACATAACAATTTTTAAAGTTTGCACTAGATGTCCTAATAATTATAGCTTTTGAACATTAAAAAATTCATTTATTCAAAAATAATTATTTTTTATTATAACACAGAAATTATAATATATGTTGAATTTTATTTGAAATTACATCAATACAATAATTAATAACTTTGAAAAGAAATTTCCCTTTTACTTTTTTTTTATAATAACTTAAAATTTGTTTTATTGATGAAATTATCATATTATTTTAATTTTAATAGACATACTATGCAAAAAACAATTTAATACAAAAGAATATCTCATACAAAATAATGGTTAAAAAAAACCTAAGAAGTACGGATACGGATACGGATACGGGGACACACCAACTTTTAAAATTTGGTGGACACAGACTGGACATATATATATATATTATAAAATTTAGAATTAAGACAAAATTCAAAATTCATAATATGATATATATTGATTAATGTGTTTCAAGACTTCTAACATCTTGATAGTGCTTTATAAGCTCCTCTAAAAAAATATGGAGCATATATTTCATTAAGTCGTGTCCGAGCGATCTCTAAACGTGTCTGAGCCGTGTCCTAATTGGCTAAAATTATTTTTTAATTTCGACACATATGGATATGTGTCGGACATGTGTCCACCGCATGTTAGTGGGTGTCCGACACGAACACGGCTTCATTTTGCCGTGTCCGTGTTTCATAGAAAAAAACAGATAGTTAAATTTAAATTGTAAGAAGCTTAATCAGCTCGAGTACTCATAAACTGAAATAGAAGTTAATGTATCTCGTACACAAGATTTCCCGTTTTGTGAGAGTTTGAAAAGGATCATCGATGTACACTATTTTTATAAAAAAGTTGTTTCCGTAATTTGAACCTGTTACCTTCTAATTATAAAAGAATAACTTTTACCGATTATACCAAGGTAATAAAGGCAACGATTGTTAAAGAAAATGCTCAAAAGCTAAATGCCAACTGATGCACAAGCTATTTCAACAAGAAACAAATCTGATCATACCTAAATTGATCCACCGACAGATGAAGCACCATTTCTTGGAATCAATAAAATTTTATTTCATACTTTCTTCACAATTCATTTCACAATTGCTAAGCAGTCAGATGCTTGAGCAATGCATCAAGTACCAGCTATGCTCTGTGATTTATCTTCACATCCCTTCTTGTAACGAGAAACATACTCGTGATACCCTTCAAGCTCTTTCTCCAATTTTTCAATAAAATGGCTTGTATGCTCAAGGGACTGTAGGTACTTGTATTTCTCCAATGCCTGCAATTTCACATGTTAAAAATGGTGTCAATAAAAATAAGAAAACCATGCTGCCAAACTTGTTGAAGCAGAAAACTTGATCCTAGAACCTATACAGAAAGTAAGATGTTGAAGAGCTCATGAAAAATTCATAGATGTGTAAGACAAAGGTGGAGAAACAAACAACCACAGCTATGAGGTTGAAGTAAACAAGATATCCCAAGTTAAGTTAAAATTGGATCTATGTACAATCTATGAAGAAAAAGTATTTTGTTTCGGCTCGACTAATAATCATCTATTAAATGGCGGACAGTATAAAATTTGAAACACTTTTTTCACAGGATTTAATTAAGTAAGCGTGATATGAAATGTGAATTGAAATGAATAAGGGACCATGGTCTCCATAAGTGATTGAAAAAGTCAGTGAAGTAAACAAGATATCCTAAGTTAAGCCAAAAATTGGATCTATGTCCAATCCAAAGTCTTTTGTTTCGGCTCGACTACTAATCATATATGAGATGGTGGACAACATAAATTTTGAAACACTTCTTCCACAGGATTTAATCAAGTAAACAAGATATAAAATGTGAATTGACATGAACAAGGGATCATGTTCTTGATTGAAAAGTTCAAATCAAACAGCAGAACTTGAAGTCAGTGATCCTGTAAGAGCAATTATGAACAGCATTATATGATAAATGTTATTGAAGGGGTTGTACAATCCTGAAGAACAGCCAATCATTTTACGAATCATATGAACACTCAATTGCACAGTCATTTATGTCTAATGGAACGTATATAAAGCAAAATAGTATAACTTCCAATATCAAAAGGCAAACAGAGTGCGCATATCAACATGAGCCCTTGCATAAGACGTACATAAACCATATTCAATGTAGCAGATATATAAGCATACCTTGGCTTTTGATAGAGTATCTGGGGGGGACATAACTTCTGGCTGAACATAGTTCTTACCCCTGTAGAATATTATTGTATTGTTAGGTTTTGTGTCAATCACAATGCCTTTGCTAAGTTGAGCAAGCTCTTCAGCATATTCATGAATTTGTCCTGGCTTGCATGGTTTGCAGACAACCTTCACAGTTTCATGTCTTTTCCAATGGAGATGCATATTCAGGACTACACCTCCAAACACTCCTCGTCTCCCAACTGGAACATAATGTTTCTTCTTTTCACCGGTACGCTTAAGGTAATGCTTTTCTTCCTCAGTTAAGATTTCAGGATCATATGGCTCATCTGGGGCTTTTGGAACGTCAAATTTCCTCAACTTCTCAATCAACCATGCTTCTTTTCGTTTGGCCTGAGAATGCAAGGTTTAAAAATTAAGGGAATCTTCGATTTCCGATGTCTGATTTCTCCTGAATATTAAAACTAATTCAAATAATTCAATTAATGGAATATCCTTCAGGTGACTATGAAAACTCACATGTCCGCTGAGTAGCATGCAAGATGGATCTTTTAATTCTAAGGTAACAACAACAAACTGTTAGGGAGCTAAATCTAAATGGCGAAATCATGTAAGTTTTGGCTGATGTTTGACATGCACATTGACATGAAAATCAAATATTGATGAGAGAATAAGGCAAAGCTTTATTAGTAGACAAGATAAGTGAGCAATGTCAACGAAAACTTGAAGGTAGACGAGTGTTGGTGCACATTGGAAAAAATTTTTGACAATAGACAAGATCCGAATGCAGGACTAGAGATGGTCAGATCAACTAAGTTGTGTTAAGTCTAAAAGTTCATGAAGGTACTTGATTTCAATGAGAAAACACAAAGCTATGTAAATCTACGAGGTTTGTTATACAATGGTTCATATTGTTGCTAACATAGGTTATGGAACAATTTGACAGCTTGGATAGACTATGTATAAAGATGGCTCAAAATGGCTAATCAAAGGCTCATTAAGGCATTTATCGGTTTCAAAGACAATGATATGACAACATATAATATGAACATAGAGAAGTAAGCTTAAAAAGTGGAACATTAACTTCTAAAGAGGAAGCACTTTTTAAAAGTTGTGGGGGAAGTGGACGGGTGACGTGACAACAAAGTGAACATCTTCCAAAACCATGTTTTTGGTGTTCTAAGTGGACTTGGTGGTCTAAAAGACATAACTCTCCACTAACTTGGTGGAGTTAGTGGAAGAAGTGGTAACTCTTTATCAACTTGATGGGTTAGTGAAAATAATGGGTAAGTTAATTTACTTGATTCCTAAATTCATGTAAGCTTATACAAAAGCATCTTTTGTACACTCAAACATCTGCTTAGAGAAAGTTGAGATCTTTGAGAGAAAATTCTTTACAAGAGTTTTGAGGATGAAGTTCTTGAGTGTTTACTATAAATTGCTTAGAGGAGGAAGTAACTTGAATTCTTGTTTCTTTCATGAATAGATCAATAAAAGGTTGGTTTTATTGTATTTTTCTTATTCATTTCATTTTATTGAATTATGCTAAACACTTGTGTTAAGAGAGTGAGTGACAAATATAAGTGACGTGAGACATTCGAAACAAACGAACTTATTAGTCAGGATAATAAAAGAAGGCTGAGTTAGTTGGCTGACTTAAATTTAACTATTATACGAGGATTTCGACAATCTTATTCAGTTTTGCTACATTCGAAGAATTTCTAGCGACAATTGGTAATGCTCCTTGTGAGGAGCTCTTATATTGTTCTTTTATAATGGTTGGTGGAAGCAATCTTGCAGAGAGAGTTGTAAAATCGGAGACAATCATAGGTCGGTTAGGGTCAATAGGATGTCATGGAATGTAACATTGTCGAAATCCTCATATGATAGTCAAGCTTAAGTCAGCCAAAGTCTAACTCAGCCTTCCTTCGTTATATCACTAACCAACAAGTTCGTTTGTTTTCAAATGCCTTACGCTACTCGTGTGTTGGTATTTTACTCACTCTCAACACACAAGTGTTTAGTACAACTCAATCAAATAAAATAAACAATAGAGAGATATGACAAAGTTATTCTTTTATTGATCTATTCGCAAAAGAAACAATACAATGCAAAGGACTCAAGTTACCTTCTCCTCGAAACACTCTACAGTAAACACTCTAGAACTCCCTACTCAAAGCTCTCATAAAGAACTTTCTCTTAAAACTTTCAACTCTTTTTATGCAGATGATTAAATGTATTATATTATCAAATGAGCTACAAAAGATGTCTTTATTTAAGCTTACAAAAACATAGAAAACAAATAAGTTAAACTATCACCTTTCTCCACTAAATTCTAAAGAAAAAACCTTTCTCCACTACTTCACCAAGTTAGTAATGAGTTACCACTTCTTCCACTAACTCTGCCAAGTTAATTTAGTGTTATGTCTTTTTGACTACTAACTTCACTTAAAACATGAAAAGCATGATCTTTAGAGATGCTCACTTCATTGCCACTTCACCGACCACTTTCCTATAATTTTGAAAAAGTGCTCCCAATATCAAAGGTAGTACTTCACTTTTTAAGCTCACTTGTATCGCCACATCATTGCCTCTTGGATTGACAAATGCCTTGATAATAGCCATCCCAAGTTATCTTTATACATGTTCATCCAAGCACATTTATGGTGCAGTTACATTGCTCCATAACTTAAGTTAGCAAAAATGAATCATTATACAACAAACTCGCAGATTTTAATATCTTCAGACTTCCTTATCAAAGTTTAAGTACCTTCACACACCCTCAAACTTAGCACAACTTAGTTACATCAATTATTTTTGATCTTGCATCTGAATCTTGTCTATCGACAAAGATTTCTACCAATGCACACAAACACATTCCAACACTCGCCTACTCTCAAATTTTTGTCGATATTGGCCATTTATATTGCCTACTCACAAGTTCTTGTCTTATTTCCTTGTAAACGTGTCATCTCCATATCAATTCACATATCAAACATCAACTAAAGCTTACAAACACTTGCATGATTTCACTGTTCTAACTTAAGAAAATCCATGATTGTCTATTCTAGAGTTGTAAAAGGTACAATTCCTACAAGGACAATCCATCGGATAATTGAGAAGAAAAGTACCAACAATTTTTATGTGTATCTTAACACCGCCTTCTTTAAGTGAGAAGACATGGCAAAGACAATTGCTTCCACTTAACCCTGATACATAGATAGGCAAACAAATTCATACTCTTGAATCTCACCATGCTCGCAAATATCAAGACAAAGAGGACATGAAAAGCTTCAGAATTGGTAAATCTACAACAGCTACAATAATGTAATAGTACTATAGAAACAGGAAAAACAAAACCAGAAGAATTAATGGCTATAACAGCAAACTGCAAAAAGTGAATTCCTCAGTTCAAAAGGGATCAAACCTTTCCAAGTTTATACCTAATCCTGACCTCCGGATTAGGGGAATTCATCTTCTTCTTGGCCATAAGACGATAGAACCTAAGTTCATTTCTTTTGGCCCTTTTAGACAATTTCACCTTTTTTGTTCCAGTCTTTCCTTTTCCTGAAGAACCCTTTTCATTCGACGACTCATCAACATAAAATCTGGTAACATCACTGTCAGTCTTCAACAGGATGGATACTTTACTCGAGTGTCTTTTGCAAATCCAAGAAGCAGCAAATACAAATGGTGGAGCATCTAGTAAAGCTTTTGAGTCTTTGTAGCTACTCTGGCTAGTGAAAGTGACGTAATTCAAAGGCTGCACACAAGAAAAGGGAACGTGAATAGCAGATGAGATATGGGCCTTTTTCTGAACTAGACAACGATACCAGAATGAAAAGTGCCTGCAAAAACAACACAGTTATTAGTTACCCATCGGATCCAAAGACCACAAAAACAGAACACAATAGAGAAACACTGAAGAATAGACGCGGAAGTGAAAGGGAAGCAAGGAAGAGAAACGGGGGCAAACCGCTTGAAGGTGTATCGAAATGGAAGAGTGAAGCTGGTGTTTATGGAAAGAAGACCCAACAACATTACATAACATAAGCTCCACTCCTTCCCAGTCCAGTCCAGTCCAGTGCCAGGTGAAGAAGACTTGTACTGACGTCTTTAGTTTGGTTGAGGAGTTTTGTCAAACAGGTATTAAGGCTACATACGTAGTGCTGATGGGTCTGATGGGTCTTAGTTTGTCCCAGGCACAAGGCGTGAGTGCGTGCGTGCGTCGTTGTGTGTGTGTGGTAGAGAGAGAGAGGGAGGGAGAGACAGCTGGGGACGACGGCTGGTGTACTCCGTCCAAGTCTAAACGTGTGATGAAATTTAACGGATGAGATTTAATAGAAAAGAGTTATAATTGATTATTTTAGGTTTTCTAAGTATATAACGTTGTAAAATTCAAATTATAAGTTAAAATAGTAAAATAAAAAATTTAAAATTGAAAAAAAATTAATCGGTATTAAATAATTATAAAATTAATTAATAATTAAATAAATTAAAAAATTTATTTAAAAAGATTGTTTTTATCTATAAAAAAATCTAAACTTAAATTAAAAATATCAAATATTAAATTTATTTATTTATTTTAATTTATAAAAATAGATTAATTTATAAAAACTTGATGATTAAGTAATAAACTAACCAATTTTTAATCAATAGGAGTTATTAAAGTATATTAAATTGAAAATTTGAAAAATTAGTCAATGTACAATATGTCAAAGGTCATAGTCAATTAAAAAAATAAAAATGTTTTATTTTTAATTTTAAATTAAATTCAAGGTATTTGAATTATTCAATTTAATCTATAATAAGATTAATTCAAATTGTATCTTTTTGGTTTGAATTAACCTAGTTTATATCAAAATATTAATTTTAATTATTATTTAATATATTAAGAAATTATTTTACTATTAATCGTAAACTCTATTAAAAATTAAGGATAGATATATGATGTATGTAACTTGTAACACTTTTTTTTTTTTAAGAAAACGGAGAAACCTGCAGTTGATATCCTTTAAATACGCACTGGGTAAATTTCTAAATTGACACAATAACCTACAAATTAGGCCAACCGGATACTCCACACTAGGCAAGCCCTATGCAACAAGCTCGATATAAATAAGGGGAATCGAATACAGGACTTTTTGACCCTATACCCTCCATTCCACTAACTCGACTATCCCTTAAGGGCATGACTTGTAACACAACTAAAAGTGGAAATCAAATCCAAAAACTAAATAAAGTTGAGTAAAATATTTAATATAAATTGACTGAGAAATTCTGTTTTTGTATATAAAAAAAGCCTTTATGTATTATATCCATATCTGATGTGTAAGTAATCCCAAAGAACAATGCAAGTATGTTAGGTACAAGAAAGGATACTTCATATCTAACCCTTGAACACAGTTCTAAACCAGTATAACAGAAAAATACAAAATTGACAGATTACAAATCAACCCCATGAAGGGTTTATCTATATTTCCCAATTGTCACCTTCTTCTTGATTGCTTTTTGACCATGGTATATGAATGAATCTACAATTCCAGCCATTGTAAATATACCTAGCAGAACAGGCAAACCATGTCAAAAGTTGACATGAACATTATAATCACTACTTTTGGGAATCAACCAATCAAATGAAAAACAGAATCAACCATAGTTGTTAGTTCTTGATCTCAATATCGAATAGATATTTTGAGAAATCACAGCCGGTATCTCTCGGATGCGAGTAAACCATTGAAACAACAACAACAACAATGATCAAGTGAAAGTCTCATTGATACTTGAGTAAACCATCTGAAACAGGCTATACTGTAAAGGAGTATAAATTGATGCATTGCTTCTTGGGCATTATATGTTCAAGGCAGTAACTAAGGACCTAGCGATCTTGATCATTTAGAGAGCAGATGTCGAGGTTACCTCCAATTATTGCACAAACATTCGTCATGAAATGCAAAAATGAGATGTGCTCTTCCTTGAAGACAACCTGCATCAATTACAGAATTCTTCAGAGATTCGTCCGTGTCGGTGGTGTTGGTACCGAAATTTACACCGACACTATATTAATTGTATCTTTCTTATGGTTCAGTCACAAGCAAACTCTTGTGGTAAATGCAATTCAAAAAACTACCTGTTGCATTATCTTAGATCTTGGCTGGCATGTAGTATTGAAAATTTACAAGCTTTACTCCACTAATTCAAAACTGGAAATTTTTAGTGAGAAATTTTAAAATGACAATCACAACATTATGAAGTTTTAAAATAATTCATTTTCAAATTAATTTATCTTGAGAAGAAAAATGCTTCTAAGTCAATGGACCCTAATGCACAAGACTCCCCGCTTTGCGAGGGTGTGAGGGAGGGACATCAATTGTACGGAGCCTTTCTTTAGCATTTTTACAAAAGAGGTTGTTTCTATGACCTTCTGGTCACAAAGGAGTAACCTTACTAGTTACTCCTAAGACTCGCCCTCTTGGAAAATATATCTATTCATGAG
>JANSVA010000117.1:2936-13474 GCA_025504915.1 Erythroxylum reticulatum | reverse complement strand
TGGTCCTGTACAGTTATTCTCCTTGCAATATCATCATCAAAGAACTGAAAAAGCATGTTGAAATTTCAAATTTGGATCTTTTAACACTGTTAAAGATACACCACCAATATTCTTTACAAGAACACTCTCCATCTTTGAAATGAGGAAATCGATTGGTATCTCTTACCACTATAACTCTTTCTTTGATCTTATGTATAAATTTACTCGCAGTATGACAATTTAAACAAACAATGAGATTCTTAATGATCCTAATTTCAGTTCCAGGTTCAGCAGAGATCAGACCAAAAGCAATGGCTAATTTCTCACCGTGAACCTTCACTGCTAGTTCCATATCTTCCTCCTCCACATCATGCCAATCGGTGACAGTCTCTGCCCGAAATCCAGCCTCTTTCATCTTTCCCATCAATCTATAGATCTCCGAATAGATTGCTTCCGGTCACTGGATGTGAAGACATGTAGGATCTGACCAACTTCAATCAGAGTGCAACCTGGAGTACTTTCTAGCTTTCTCTTTTTAGGTACTTGTCCTATAGAAGCAGCTTGTGGACAGTTCCTCTCAGCAGAGTAAATATTTAACATTAAGACATGGTAACTCGTATTTTCTATTTCCAACTCAAGAAGCCTTTTAGAAGCCTGCTAGGTTTGTATCTTGGCGAGTTTTACAAGTACCAAGTAATGCAATCCATACAGTAAGACCGAATTTCGTTGGAATTCCCTCGATGAATTCCAATGCTTCCTGCAACTTTCCTGGTCGCCCAAGGATGTCAACCATGCATGCATAATGCTCAGCCAAAGGTTCAAATCTGTACTCTTGTACCACAGAAAGAAAAACTCTCTCTCCTTCTCATACTAAAAGTCAAAGATTACGAAATGTATTTTGATGTTATTGAAGCTTACTTGTTGTATACAGCAGTGTGTGTATTTATACAGTTTGTACATCATTTGAAATACAAAAATAATTCTATCTTCTTATCTAAGTTTGTTATGCTAACAATATTCGATTGTGTCAACTGCTGCGATCTGATATCTCGTGCTAATCCTTATCTTCTAACAGCCCCTCGCAAGCTCAGGGTGGATGCAAGAAACCCTGAGCTTGGATTTTAGATCTTGAAACCGAGCCGTAGATAATGGCTTGGTGAAGATGTCAGCAAGCTGATCCTTGGTGCTGCAATGCTGAACAGATATAAAACCAGACTTCACTTGCTCGCAAACGAAATGGAAATCGACCTTGACATGCTTTGTACGCGCCTTAAACACCGCATTATGAGCTAAGAAAGTTGCTCCCACATTGTCACACCAAAGGTGGCCTGTTGAGTAGCAGATTGACCCAATTCTTTCAAGAGTGATCGTAACCAAATCAGTTCAGCGATGGTATTGGCAAGTGAGCAATATTCAACCTCTGTGGACGATCAAGCAACTGTTGGCTGCTTCTTGGAAGACCAACTGATTAAGTTCCTGCCCAAGTAAATAGCAAATCCGCCAGTAGAACGCCTGTCATCCTGTCCACCAGCCCAGTCAGCATCAGTGAAAGCCTGGAGTTAAGTTGTGGAAGATTTGGTAAAAAGAAGACCTTGATCAATGGTTGCCTTGATATAACGAAGCAACCGTTTACAAGCCTCCCAGTGGACTGTCATCGGAGCAGACATAAATTGGCACAACTTATTAACAGAAAAGGCAATGTCAAGTCCGGTGAGACAGGCATACTGAAGAGAACCCACAGTGGTGCAGCATAACTTTGGATTATCCAAGGGATCGCCATCCTGGAGTGTATATTTGGCTGTACACGGCATCGGAGTGTTGACACCGTTGGCACCGTGCATATGCGTGCGACGAAGTAGATCGGTTAAATACCTCTTTTGAGTTAAGAAAATATCAGAACCCCTACGAATAACTTCAACGCCCAAGAAGTACGCGAGAGCACGTAGATCACGTAACTCAAACTCAGCCTTGAGTTTAGCCACACACTTGCTAATGTGTGAAGTGCTACTACCCATGATGACAATATCATCAACATAGACCAACAAATATAACACAACATGATTATGGTTGTAAATAAAAAGAGATGAATCAGTATGTGAGCCTGTAAAACCAATACTTTCCAAAAATGAGCTCAAGCGTTGGAACTAGGCACGAGGTGCCTGTTTGATACCGTAGATCGATTTGCGCAATTTACACATATAATTTGGAAAATGATCATCAACAAGCCCCTAAGGTTGGGCCATGTAAATATCCTCATCAATGGTGCCATGCAAGAAAGCATTGGAGATATCTAACTGATTGAGACACCAACCATTAGAAACAGCGAGAGCTAACACAGTACAGATGGTGGTAGCTTTGATCACGGGACTAAAAGTGGCAGTATAGTCCACTCCTTCCTGCTGAGTATACCCCTTAGCGACTAATCGTGCCTTGCAACGCTCAATTGAACCATCGGAATTACGTTTGAGCTTGTCGAAGAACTAAATCCCAAGTCCCATGCTTAATTAAAGCAGTGATTTCAGCACTCATGGCGGCCCTCCAGTCAGAAAGTTTCATCGCCTTGGAGAAGCAAGAGGGTTCTGAAATATCAGGCACGCTTGGGCACTTCTGCGTCTGCACAACTAGATGCAATTCTTTCGTTTTAGGATGAGGACGAAGGACCATAGGATGATGGCCCCCACGCGATGGCAATGGATCAGTAGCGATGTCACATGCAACAGAACGACCAGCAGACAAGGGCATTGAGTCAACAGGAGAGCTAGACGTAGCGCATGAGACACGTGTGGCAGTGGATGGGACACGAGTGTCGCCTTGGGCAGGCAATGAACCTTCGGAGTTAGTGGATGTGGCACATGGGCATGAAATAGGACTGGACCTGTCAGGCGAATTGCCTGGTGAGGGAAAGGAGCCATGGGATGAATCGAAACAAGGAGTAGCAACCAAGGGAACAGAACTAGATGCCTGGCCCGAAAGTCGAGGAGATGAAATAGGCATAACAAGTACAAATCCTCAAGAACCGAACCAACAAACAAATCCTAACCAACCCCATCAACATAGCCATTCCATGCAGCGACATACGGACTCTTGAGTCCCCAAGAGTCTCCGCAGCTGACAAGACAAAACTGCAGGTGAAGTCATCAGGCCGAAGATCAGTGCTTCTCAAATGGGCAATCAGAGAAATGGCTGATAAGGGTGCGTTGTTGACAGAGAAGTCCTTGATAAGCACATTGAAGAGGAAAAAATGAGGTCTTGGGATGCAAGAGAATAGCTTTAGAGCGTGGGTCGTGGACCCAAAGTCGAAGAGCTTCTGAGTGAGTTTTGTGATAATGGGGATGTGGGTTTGGAGGTGGTGGTGAAGGATTTGTGGGTGCAGTTGAGCTAAGTGGGAGAGTGGTGGCTCTGTGGTGGAGTCCGATGGAGAAATCGCCAGTAAGCGCAGTGAAAGCTATGGTCTTTATTAACATCTGTTAATTGGTCGCTCTTTTTCTGGGGTCGTCCTTGAGGAAGGCCAGGGTTTTAGTGAGGTTTTACTGTTAACGTTTATTCTCATTTTGATATAATCACTGTTCAAAACTTCATCAATAATATCACAGCAAGCGTCCTTCAGGACAGACAGTACATTGCATGCTTTCACTTGCAGGAAACATTGCTACATTGCAGACATAAACTAATGATGATGTCTGGTAGAAAACATAAAGGCAAAGAAGGTTAGAATATGTAATAAAAAGTTGCAGGAGAGACACAGAACTGATATTTTTTATGAACCTTCTTCTTCCTTGATCGTTTTCTTCTGCATTTATGTTTTTCTGTACATTACACTTTGAATCCTTTGCTTCCTTTTCATTTCTTTCATTTGCATTGCATGGTACAAAAATTACACTTTGTAAGGCATAGAGCAAACAGCTCGATGTTACCAAAAAGAAATTTCTCGTTTAAGTTAAAGAAGAAAAGGAATATTAGTTTACATTTACTGGGACAGATGATTACTGCATGATCCATAGCTCCTGAGGTGGGAAAGTGGTGAGATGTTAGTTTTGTGGGTTGATCACAGCCACGGAGGTGTTTTCGTCGTTAAGATTGGTTGCTTCTCAGATACTTGTTTCATCTGTATTAGATGAGTCCTGATGCTGTGCTCTTCTACCTGCTTAATGTTAAAAGAAATCATGTACGGTACAAAATATGGTTGATTACAGAAGAAAAATCTATACGTCAAATCAGAAAAAAAATGCATGAGCAAATGGCATCTTAGAAGCGGCCAAAGAGAGAAACCATATGAATCCAGCCAGAAATTACTCTTGAGAAGAATCTAAAGAATACCACAAAAAAGGCACAATAAATCATCAAAAAGCAAACCCAGATCTCGATGAAAATAATATATGTATCAATTCTACCTCAAGCCACCATTTTTTGATTGTCTTTTTTGTTTTCTAATCAAATTCATGTCTAATCTAGGTCTTATTCTGCAATCATAGATCTTTATCCTCACCTGCATAGCTGCTATGGAGGCCAATAGAGCTTCACATTCATCCAGCTTAGCTTTCACTTCTGCAGCTACTATAGCAAGATCAGAAACCAACCCATTCACCTGTCCCACCTATAACAAGAACATAGGAACCAGACTTGAGTATATCTGTAGGCAGGTAATAACTACTAGGAGAGCAAAGTCTGAAGTTTAAGCTTGCCAAAACAAGAAAATAGGAAGCAATATAAAACTTGTAAGAGCAAATTGACAATAAAAATGACAAAAATTGTCCCTTATTTCGAATGGACTTTAACTATCACTAAAGATAAAAGTAGCAATCCCATATGTCTGCACAAGTGACCTATGTTAATATGTCAGTATCTAAGAGAAAGATGTATCTCACTCTTGATGATAAAGAACATATGGAAGATCCCATTGCCTGCATCACATCCACAGCTGAGCAAATAGCAAACTTAAGAGATTCAATTTCTCCCTGAGAAAGGTAGAAATGTAGCAATGATGTCAGTAACATTCTTCCATAAAAGTTAATCATGTTAACCATTCAGAGTAAGCATACCTTTGCTCCTCCTGTTACAGGAAGTCGGAGAGTGCTTGACTCCAAATCTTCAACGGCTCCAGATAAAGACTTGATATGATCTCTTTCAAGCAAAGCCCAGTCATCAAGGTAGGTCATCTGAATGATTACCATAGGAATTAGAGAAGTTAAATATGACTGGGAAGGTAAACATTGATGTTCAAATTATATGCAATGCAATAACTTTTACATAACTATGCCCTTTATGCAGAATGCAACTTTGGTTATGAACTTCTTAAACAGTACAGAAACTTTTTTCATTTATGGTTTATAAAGAGACTCGAAACCAGGTCAAGGTTGAAGCGGGGATGTAAAATGCCAATTGAGTTATGGCTCATCTGCAATGTGAGAGATTTCTTCACATCCTCTAGCTAGATTAACAAGCAAAAGAACAGCTACTCTTTTTATAGATCTATAACCAGTTTGGCCATAATTCCAACCTCCTACAGACATGAAAACCAGCTTTAAGTGTTCTAAATGCCTAATCAAATAAACTCCATCTCCTCTACTATTTTAATCTTTCCCCCAGCGGGAAGGAGAGAGAGAGAGAGGAGACTTCGATAAATGTACAAGAAGTACGTTATGGCTTAGGTCATTGAATATGAGATCAACTATACAGTTAAAGCCAGAGAAAATTCAGACGATTCTAAACCGCACCAGCAACTATCAGAAACTATTCGTCATAGTGGCATCAAAAACCAGTAAGTTGATTAGGCAGAGAATGATGCATTTTCAGACAAGATAAACAAGAGGCATTACTTGATCATTCAAAACAGCATTAAGCTTAAGCTCCAGCTTCAGCTGCTGTAGGTTGATCCTCTTCCTAAGTACTGAATCCCACAACTCCAGAGTGGTGCTCCAAACATTATATAGAGTTCTCTGCACCATCAAGCAATTACTATAATTTTGAGATGACACAAACATAATGATGCAATACCTTAAACAAATATATTCATTTTGTTTATAATCTTGAAGTAAGATCAGGGAATTCAACCATTGAAGTTATCCGTCATATTTTGAGGTATACGCTTCACCATGTTGTTTTCATTTTGTTTCTTCTCTCCCATTTTTTTTGCGTACGCAGTACAGACAAGTGACATAGATTTCAGGCCCTGTTTTGACACATCTAAAATAAGATCGCTCTCTCTCCACATTATCCCTACCTCTGCAGTTACTTTCTGAATGTAAAGAACATCCCCTGCCTGGGCATTGACAAATCGCCACTGCAAATATCTATTGTGTAGCAGTCTTATCTGATGACCATCTTCGAGGTAGTTAGCTCCTTTCTTCCCCTTCTTAACATCGGCTATAAAACTAAGCACAGAAGTGGAAGTGTGTGATTGGCTAGAGACACTTGATGTCCTTATCCGAGACGGACTGATCCCTCTTGAAGGAGGTGTAGAAGGCCTTGATCGAGCTGGACTGATACCTTTACTAACAGAAGGTCTGCTTGGTGATGCAGGACGTGAACTAGGAGTAGGCAACGACTGAGATCTAACTGCAGGATTTGCTAGCGTTACTCTATCTGATATACTTGTGGAGACAAGTTTACGACTTTCAGATACTCGCAGTAATGACTCATCCACAGAGCCTGCCATGGACCCTATCCTGCCCATTTCTTCCATGGGTGTCAACCTCACAGCATCACTGACTGATTTTTGCAAGGGTCTCATGACACCGTCTGTTATAGGCATTTGCCTGAGAGAAGATAATCCGCTTCCAATTGGTGTTGATCGAGTTCTCACATTCTTATCAGTAAGATCCAGACTTTTATTCAACAAATTAGAAGATACCTTCCCACCTACCCTACGAGGCCAATGATGGTGATCGATCAATCTAGTATGCAAACCATCCCCTGGTTTAGCATTCTCTGATTGATCCTGCGTATTCTTTCCTTTCAGAGGACTCCTTTTTCTCTCTGGTGTAGGCTTCCGTGACCCAGTAGGCGTTTCAACCTGCCTATGAGCCACATTTGAGGAAGGTCTCAATGTACGATCGGAGGAGATCGTACTAACCGGTTTTTCCTTCTTACTGACAGGTATAGAGATGGTGTCAGACTGAAAAGAGACGCTAAGGCTTCTCATTGTTGAAGGCCATAAACTCTCTGGTAAACGGCCACCAGTACTTAACCTTCTAGGTGCCAGCTGTACATCAACAGATGAATCTTGAACAGGCGTGGAGGGACTTTTCGGTGAAGGTGGGGTCGCCGGCCGCCTCCTTTCAGCAGACACTGCTCTCTTGGTAACCATCTGAGAAGTTGTCTGCAATGTTCTTGTGAGGGTTGGTGACGAGCAACGCCTGGAAGTAGGTGTTGATGGAGTGGGCGATTTGTATCGAGAACTAACCTCCCTCGTCCGGGGGCGCCGCGCGGTGGCCGTTGCATTTGTGTTCCTTTCAGCTGAAACCAGTGGATGTCTTGGTGTACCAGCCGCCTTCCGCTGCTCTAACTCATATACATCCATCGAATACCGTCCGAATTAGACCACATTGATGAATGCTTTCACATAATTCAACCACATTTAACAGCTATGGTTTTCATGCAATCCACATAGAGGGAATCAAACCAACAGCTCAAAAAGAAGATCCTTTTCCCTGCAATAAATCTGCCACCTATGTACAGAACAAGAAAAGGTAAAGATATTACAGCAAGGCAAACAAAAGCAAAGGATAAACTTGTAAAAGTAAACCCAGAAAAAAAAAAAAAGATTACATCTTTACAGAGACCAGGATCTGATTCAATATGAATTTGAGAAATGAAACCTATTGATCCAACTGGGTATCTGTAATTCATCAAGAAAAATCAAAATCCAAGTAGATCAGGCCATGAGAAAGAGGTTAGGCAGTGATGATCGAACAACAAGGTCAAAGAGAAATCCGGAGGGAGGGTGGTGCCGCAATGTGCGATAACGGACATCACCAGAGAATCAGAATTTAATTTTCTGGGTTACCTGTTAAATGCATGCTTAGGACCCACTAAGAAAATGTGGAGACGAGAGAGTAGACTACTGTGAGAGAGAGAGAGAGAGGTAGGTGTAGGATAAGAAACAGACAGGAAAAAACGGTGTGCGCAGGATAAGTAGGATTCCCTTTTTTTCCCCTCTTCCCCTTAATTTCCCTTTTGTCCCTCTCACGAGAGTGCCATGCCCATGGTTCACTCAACCAGCGCACAGTAGCCCCCACACGCTTCCCTCTCGTCTTCTCTTCTCTGCTCTTTCACAGGACAAACAATTCACTGAAATTGATGTCACTCAAAGCGTACCTCTTCTCTGTAACTGTTACTTTCATGGTAATAACTTAAAACTCATGTGGGAAAGTTTGTTTCTTTATCCTAAATATTTTCTAAGCTAATCAGGAGAATTAGGAGGATACAACAATCTAATCAAAGCTAGTTTATCAGTAAGATTTGTTCTGCCTTTCTTCCTCCACATTTCATAATAATAACTCAGCATCTGTCCAGAAATAACAAAGTTCAGAAATTCACCTTGGAAACCATTTGTCATGTACTTGGAAACCATTTTTGTTTCCTCAGTATTGAAGTTGAATATGATTAAAATTTTGAGAATGATGTGATTCATAACAATAGGATTGAAGCTGCAGGTGCTCATGTTCTTGGGGGTTATGGTTAGAGACATGCAGCACCACGTGCAGAAACATCATTGTCCATCCATCCATCCAATGAACTAAAACTGTAAAATCGTATATCATGTACAGGGCCTGGTATAAAAATGCAGTTTAGGGTTTGACCTCCAGGGAAAATTTTAATTATTCCTGAATTAGGAATCAAAACTCGGTAAAAACTAACAACACCACAACTAAAACTAATATTAAAATTCGAAATCGAGATGGGGTTCTTTGTTGAAGAATCCACCAACGTGAAAGATGCTTTATTTTTTGACAGGTTCGTGTCTCTGCTACTACAGGGACACACACACACTGTCCATTACTGTTCATCTAATCTATCTGCAAATCTCAGAAATGGCAGAAATATGAAGCGACGCTCATGGAATCAGATTCTCTTTATAAAAAGAAAACTATTTCCCAGAAAAAAAATATAACCGACAAAAACCACCGTCATTAAACCAACAAGAGAAAAATGAAAAAGAGAAATCTTGGAGTCTGCGAAACTCCGAATATCATGGAGAAAAGAAAAGAAAGAAGAAGAAGGAAAAGTGAAAAAGATTTAAGGGTTACGGAAACTCTCTGACCTTGAAAATCAAATCACGTTCGGAGAAGAAAGATGTCACCAGGATATAAAAACCTTAACGGCGGAGGAAGTGGAGGAGGGAAGAAGGTTCCAGCGAAGGTATAAACGGAATGACGATGAGATTTTCAGAGAGAGGGAGAGAGAGATTGACGGTTTGAGCAGTTGAGAGGGACGTTATTTTCGCGCCCACCTACTTTGTATATAACATGGACACGTTTTTCTTTTTTATTTTCTTTTAAATTTTAGGTTAAAATTAGTCTAATAAATATTCTTACGTTATTTTAATTAATTATTTCTTTTGCTTTTAAACCCTTTTTTTTTTCCTAATTTGATCCCAATCAAATGGACAAAGTTTAACATCTTTAATCTTGACAAAGGGAATGCAAATGAGATCAGAGGTGACAATCGGTAAGACTAAACTCATTTTCGACTTAAAGCTCGATCGGGATCGAGACTTTTGGCTCAAACCTAAGTTTAATTGGGCTTCGATGACCCAAAACTTTATCGGGTCGAATCAGACCAAAAATTATTATTAAATAATTATTTTAATTTAAAAAGTTTTAAAACAATGTCATTCGAGACAATGTCATCCGAGCCTAATCCTTAGCCTGAAACTTAATTTTTTATATAAATTAGGTCAAGTGAGAATGGATAATTCTTGAGAAAGTTTCTTTTTTTCCGTAAAAATGTTTATATTTAACAAATTTTATACAATTTGAAATGTATGTCTTTTATTTTCTATTAGGTTGCATCAAATCTCTAGGTAGTTTTTATTTTATTTTATTATTTTTATAGCTACTAAATTCATAATCATTCATTTTAGATGAATATTATTTTAACAAATTATTTTATTTATTGATTCTATAAATTATATATTTGTGATAAATTATTTTTAAAACAATGATTAATAATTAAAGGGTTAATTATCAAAAGAACTCAAACTTTTAGTCAATTTTTTAATTATAACCCAAAATTTAAAACGTAGTGATAAGATGCTTAAACTTTCAATTTTTTTCAATTTTAGCCCGAACTTCAAAAAATAACAATAAAACGTTCAAATTTTCAATTTTTTTAATTCTAGCCCAACGTTAATGTTTCCGTCAAGTTTGCTGACATGACTTATTACGTATTTCAAAAACCTTAACTATTAATACATGTTAATCAAAATTAACACAACAAATAAAGATTAATGAAACAACGTCGTTTAATCATATAATTAAAATGACATTATTGTTTAAAAATAACATAAATCAAATTACGCAACTATGATGACCTTACGCTTTAATTTTAATTTTTTT
>JANSVA010000115.1:5268-20023 GCA_025504915.1 Erythroxylum reticulatum | reverse complement strand
GGAGGGGGGGAGTGAGGGGAATTTTGAAAATTTTACAAAAAAATCCCTCAATTTTTTAAAATTTTCGGTACCAACCGGTATTTGACCGGTATTTTGAATACCGGCCGGTACCGACAAAATTGGGCAGTGCTGATTGGTATTTTATACCGATATCATATATACCCGTACCGATACTGATTTCCAACCAGAACGGTATGGTACGGTAATCAAAACAATGCTCAGTCCTGCTTACTTAGGTATCTATCTACCTAGCAAATCAGCATAAAGAAAAGGGTTAATTTTATAAAAAAATTTCAAACTTTTGTAAATTTTTTAATTATAGTCTGAATTTTAAAAAATAACAATAAAATGTTCAAACTTTCAATTTTTTCAATCCTAAGCCGAGCTTCAAAAAGTAGCAACAAAATGTTCAAACATTCAATTTTTTTCAATTATAGTCTGACATTATTGTTTCCTTTAAGTTTGAAAATGACCTAAATTAAATTATGCAGATTCGATGACCTTATTGATTCAATTAATAAGCTGTAATGCGAGAGTAGTTTGGGGCATCAGAAGAAAAAATAGAAAATAAATGGCTAAGAGCATCGAGAGAACAATAGCTAATGGAGGGCTAGAATTGAAGAAAATTGAAAGTTTAACATTTTATTGCCACTTTTTAAAGTTTGAGCTATGATTGAAAAAATTGAAAATTTGGACATTTTATTGCTACCTTTTAAAGTTGAAGCTATTATTGAAAATTTGACGAAAATTTGAGCTTTTTGTAACAATTAACCCTAAAGAAAACTCAAAATAAATGAATTAATTGGCAAACCCTACTGCAAGAATGGAAGCTACAACAAGTTGCAAATACCCAACCCAACTATCGCTTCAGACAAGGACAAGGAAAATGCCTATTTTGAATCCAAAGCGCAACAAGTTGTAGAATAAAAAACTAACCCAAATACAGATCATCGAAGAGAGCATAGAGTGTTTTTGCTTTTAGGGCTTTTTCTTTAAGCGCCCTTTTTCGCTTTCGTTTCCTCCCAATTTTTGGTGATACCTTCTGCGACGATTTTGGAAATCGTCGCTAAAGTTGACAACAATTCTAAGAAATCATTGCAAAAAGTAAAGTAGTCTACATGAAAATAAAATTATAAATCAACCTTTGACACAATTTTAAGAAATCATCCCCATAATGTCGGAACCTGCCAAAATGACAGACACAGCCACACAATAACAATTGCAATGCAAAACACATAAATCATGTACAGCTTGTATAAAAAGGATAGTTCGTTATGATTCCTTTTTTTTGTCCTTTTACTTTCCTCCACTTATATAAAACCATATGCAATGTTTTTTCTACTGAAATGAAATATAGAGATTTTTCTCTCCATCCTCCTGTCTCTATCGTTCTCCTATGGTTTTATCATGGTATCAGAGCATGATATACCCTTGATTCATCAACATTACTTACATCATGTCTCAAAATGATGAGAATGATAGTGATATTAACACACACGAGAATGACGCTGAGCTTGACTCCTATTCTATAGAAGCATCCGAAAACCCAGGATGTATCTTGGTGACCTCACCGCTTGATGGAAATAATTACCTATTGTGGAGTCGATCCATGAGTATTGCATTAGGAGCTAAGGACAAGATGGGGTTTGTAAACGGTGATATAAATAAACCAGAGAACAACCCATCACTCATCTGAAAATGGCACACTACAAACAAAATGGTAACCTCCTAGATCTTAAACTCCATTAGCAAAGAAATAGCTTATTCTTTTTTGGTAGTTACATCTGCTAGAGATTTGTGGAAGGAATTGAAATCTAGATACGGAGAGAGTGATAGGCCACACATTTATCAGCTAATGCAAGAAATAGGAAATCTAAAACAAGGGAATGGGTCGGTGACTGCCTATTTCACGAAGTTAAAAAAACTGTGGGATGATTTGAATTGTCTGATGCCTTTTGCGAGATGTGCCTGTGATGCCAATGACAAAAACAGATCTGTGGAGAATAATATAAGGCTTGTTCAGTTCCTGACGGGGTTAAGAGAGGAATACAACCATATGGTGGGACAGATTATGTTGAATGACCCGCTACCACCAGTGAATAGAGCCTACTCCATAATTCTGACAATAGAGAGGTAGAAAAGCATATCACAAAACCATAGAGAAGGACATAACATGAACATAGCATTAATGGATAAGCAAGGAAGTTATAAAAGAGCTAAAGGTAGAGACAGTGGTAACCCAAGAAACTACAATAGGAGGAAGGTTAATTCAAGAAAAAAGGACAAGTACTATGAGCACTGTTACGAAAAGGGACATACTATTGACACCTGTTTCAAACTACACAGAATACCAAATTGGTTCAAAGAGCTAAAAGAAAAAAGGGCTAGAGAAAGGGGCCACCATGCTACTACTGTGATGGAAACATCTATTGACAATAGATCAGTAAGTATTGAATCAACTGAGACGGAGGTGGACATCAACGTGCTTGTTCAACAAATAAACAAACTAATGAGGTGCATGAGAGGTAAAGGTAATGCAAAAACCAACCATGTTGCTTTTAGCAACTTTGCGAGTAAGAATTTATCTCTGCATGGATCAAATAGTGTTTCATATGACAAAGGTTCATGGATAGTAGATTTAGGCGCATCTACTCATATGTGTTCAGATATAAAACATTACTCTTCTATAAAACTGTCTGGCCTGTTTGGTTCTATAACCCTCCCTGATGGCAACACAAAAACTCCATGGGTCACGTAAACCTGACCTCAGAAGTAACTCTTAACAATGTCCTACATATGCCAACATTCCATCACAAAACAACCTAGCAGCTATCTTTATTTCTAATAAATTATATTTTTAGGACCTATGGACTGATTATGTGGTAGCAATTTGCGAGGAGGAGGCAGGAATTTACAAACTCACACCACAACACTTTCTACCAGCCAAAACACTCAAAGGTCCTTCGTTGCGTTTTTATTTGAACAATTCTATTGCTTGTAATGTAACCAATGATGTTGAAATTTGGCATCTACGTTTAGGACACATCCAAAAGAAAAATTATGCATATTTCTAGCATAGGACACATATCCAAGAGAAAATTTATGCATATTTCTAGCATAAAAAATCCTGAGTTTAAACCTTTTTGTAACATCTGCCCCCCTTGCTAAACAATCTAGAAAACCCTTTACAACACATTCCATAAACACCCAAAGACCTTTTGAATTATTACATGTCGATCTCTGGGGCCCATATAGCATACCAAATTTAGATCGATCCGAATACTTCGTTACCTTAGTGGATGACTTTACCCCAGCCACTTGGACCATCTTAATCAAAATAAAAGATCAAACTCTGAGTGTCTTAATTAATTTTGTAACCATGATTGAAAAACAATTCTCTACCCCAATCATTGCGATAAAAATCGAAAATGGTAGTGAGTTCATAAATACTTCATGCCGCGAGTACCTTGCGTCAAAAGGAATAACTCATTAAAAAACATGCATTTACATGCCTCAACAAAATGGGGTTATGGAATGAAAACAAAAGCATTTGTTACAAGTGACTTGGGCCTTTTTATATCAATCCAAATTATCGAAAAATTATTGGGGGAAGCTTTATTAACCTCAACCTATATCATAAGTAGACTACCTATCAAAACCCTATCCTGGGTATCTCCATTTGAAAAATTATACAATAAAGTCCCAACATACGACCACGTGAAAACTTTTGGGTGCATATGTTATGCAACAAATACAAAACTCCACAAAGAAAATTAGAACCTAGAGCCATCAAGTGCATTTTTCTTGGATATGTGTTCGATAAATGAGGTTACAAGCTACAAGATTTAACCTCAAAACGTATCATAATTAACAGAGATGTTGTCTTTTATGGGACAAAGTTTTTACAAACAACCAATCCAGCCCAAACTACATCAAAACCATAGATAAACATCAATTTTGGCCAACAGGCCCACTTCCCAAGCAAAACTACTGACCACCTTAACACTCATCCAACTACGCCAAACCTACCCGACCCAGCCGCAGCCACACCTCCATATCTTCAGACCCCACCTAGCTCCACTACCTATGAAACCTTATCTTCTCATACCAGTAATGATAGCCATCCAAATAACATAGCTAATGTGCACCCACCACCGCAACCTCTTCGTATAAGCACCAGCCAAAAATTTCATCCTCATTACCTTGATGATTACGTCTCCTACATCACAGCCACTCCTCTTGTGTCTACTTCCACCACATCATCAATTCAGGTACCCTCCATTTCTGACACTTACACCTCTTTCATCGCATATGTTTATGTTGAATATGAACCTCTGTCATACAAAAGTGCTAGAAGAGACCCATTATGGGTAGAACCGATGGAAGCAAAAATCAAAGCCTTGGAACTCAACCATAGATGGACTCCTACCATGTTACCAACAGGAAAAAGGTTTTATCAACCAAATGGGTTTTTAAAATCAAACACAACTCCGATGGTTCTGTGAATAGAAGAAAAGACAAATTTGTAGTTAAAGGCTTGAATCAAACCACAGGCATCGATTATTCTGTCGTTTTCTCTCTTGTTGCTAAGATCACGTCAGTAAGAATCCTCCTTGCAGTCGCAACATCCTCTAATTGGCTAGGGCACCATTGCGAAATAAACAATGCCTACTTACATGGGCACATCGACGAAGAGCATTACTTGAATCCGCCTTCCGAATACAACAAAATTTTACCTAGACAAGTTTTGAAACTCCAAAAGTCCTTGTATGGTCTCAAGAAGGCAAGGTGACAATGGAATCGAGAAATCACAAACAAATTAACCAAGTTTGGCTTCCTCCAATCAACTTATGATGCTTGTCTATTCAGTAAAGGTACTGGTAAAAACTTTCTTGCTCTGTTAATCTACGTGGACGATGTGTTGATTACTGGCCAATTTGAATTATTGATCACTACTATGAAGTATTTCCTACTCCGTGAGTTTACTATTAAAGACATAGGGACTATGAAATATTTTATTGGTGTAGAAGTGCTCAGACTACCCGAAGGTATGCTACTTTTGTAGAGGAAATATATCTTCGATATTGTTATAGATGCTCAGCTCACTGATTTTAAACCAACCACCATCCCTATGCCACAAGGCACGAAGTTGACCACAGACGAAGGAGCCTTGTAATCTAATATAGAATGCTATCGAAGAATCATAGGACAACTTTTGTATCTCAATTTCACACGACCAGACATCACTTTCACAGTCCAACAATTAAGCCAATTTACTCATGAACCATGGTAGCAGCATTAGCAGGTTTTAGTTCATGTTTTGAGATATCTCAAGGGATCCATATCTAAGGGATTACTGTACCCAATTCAAAACAGTGAGTTACAACTTCACGTATATTGTGATGCGGATTGGGCAGGGTGTACCTTCTCTAGCAGATCACTCACCGGTTATTGTGTCTTCCTCGGTAACTCCTTAATCTCGTGGAAGACCAAAAAATAGAGCATCGTTAGCCACTCATGTGCCAAAGCTGAGTACCGTAGTATGGTAAGCATCCTATGCGAGCTTAGGTGGATTATGTATCTTTATCGTGATCTGCAAATACAAGTCCCATTACCTATTCTGTTAAAATGCGACAACACCGCAACCATCCACATTTCGGAGAATCTAGTCTTCCACAAGTATACCAAACACCTTGACATCGATTGTCATCTCATCCATGATGCATTCAAGGAAGGATTTCTCAACACCACTCACATCTCATCCCAATTGTAGCTTGCTAATCCATTCACCAAACCTTTGGTTATTCCAATTTTTTATAGCATTCTTCCTAAGTTAGGCCTCCTTCACACAACCCAACTTGTGGAGGGGATGTCGAAACTTGCCAAAATAACAGACACATGTTAGACTATTTAATGTCCCATGTAACTTATAGATTTGAGTCCCATGAAAAGCACCCAAGATAATGGTTATTGGGTATTACAGAATGGATCTCAAATGGGTCAAAGACCCTTTCCCTTTCTCTTCCAACAATGAATCATCATGATAGTTGGTGAACCAACATGATGTTTGGTGATTAAGTATATAAGTTTTAGAAACAAAACTTATGAATGTAATCTCAATTATTCTGAACCATTGAAGAACCACATTAAAGAAAAGAAGCAGAAAGGGAATAAATCAACATATTACAACAAAAAACAATCATGGATATAGGTACACAAAAATCATTCGATCCATAAATGTTTTACAATTGGTATCAGAGCCATGGTATTGTATGATTTGTTTTTTACCGTGTATCCTTTCAGTATGATTGCATAAACAGAGTGTTGTATGATTTTATATTTTTTTCATGGCATTGTTTTGTTCATATACGAAATAGATACAGAACACAGACAACCATTACTTGTTGTTCTTTTCGGATATTAATAGAAATTCATGTGTAATGCTTTATCGACATATTAAACAAAATATGGTTGAAATCTTTGCACTTATATTAGTACGAAGAAGCCGTGTTTTATCACGGCATTTAATATGTGATGCTTTGCCTCATATGCATTTAATGTATGTTATTGTTATCTCTTGGTGTTTCTCTCACACGATTCCCAGATGCAATCTTCTAGCATTTGTGATGTGTTGTTTTTGTCTTATATGCAATTAATGTATACCTATATGCATCTAACGTGTTGTATGATAATAGTATGATGCAATATGATGCAAAAATAACCTCTTTCTTGTAAAAGCCAAAACAATATCGTTCCTTTTAGCGTAAAACGCTTTCGAAGTGGTAGTCATCGTATGAACTTGGGTATTCGGTTAGGAAAAGAAACAAAACAATCATTCCCAGGCAGATGCTGCCCTTCCTTAGCAAACACTGGTGATGGACTTCTAAGCCCAAAATCATATTATAGACTGATTTGTTTTGGGTTTTGGGGCCATTAAAAATTAAGATTAAGTTAATAAATAATTATGGCCCAATTATAATAGATTATTTAATTTGTAATAGATTTATTTTCTATACATAATATATAATTTTGAAATTCAGTGGCATATTACATATTTCTTTGGTACTATTTTATATTATGTAATATTTGGAATTAAATTTTCCTACTATATGATGCATGTGCTACATGACATAATGGTAATTTAGAATAGTTTGTTAGTCACCAAAGTGACCAAACTAAATAAATTAAAATTTGTCATGTATAATAATTGTCCAATTAAATGTTTATTGCATAGAAAGCTTGTTAGTCACCAAAGTGGCCTAGCTTGAAAAAAATTAAGCATTTAATTGCGATTTGTTCAATTGTTCAATATGATATGATGCTAAAATGACATAAAGGTTGAACTGAACAATTGAGATTATTAATTATAACGCTAAGAGGTCACCCAAAAGTGGACCATTGCTTATAATTAATGACATTAAAGGGACTTTATCAACATATTTGGCTAATATGATTGTATATCCAAAGATAACATACATGTTGATTAGAATATGATTGATTATCCACTATAGGAAATTATATATATGCATTAGAATAGGTTACTACTATGTATTTAAATTTCACCCAAAGGAGAATTTAAATGCATAATTAAAGTATATTAGTTAGTTTGAATCCTTTTAGGTTTACTCGAAGCATTAATGCGTGAGATATATGATGTGTTTGCAACATCAACTAATTTGTTTGCTTTAGGAAATGGGCTTATCAAATTCAATGGTTTGAACTATGTTGATTGGTCCGAACAAATCCAGTTCTAACTGGGTGTAATGAATTTAGACTTGGCCATAGTTTCAGACGTAAGACCTGTAGCTATAACTGAGACTAGTTCTGAAGCTGATAAGTCTTATTATGAGGTTTGGAAACTGTCTAACAGGCTAAGTTTGAATTTGATGCGAATGACAATCACAGAAATGTGAAGCCGTCAATGCCTAAAACGGACAATGTAAAGGAGTTTATGTTGAAGCTTAAAGAAGACTCCCAATCTGATATAGCTGACAAGTCCATAGTAGGGACCTTAATGAGTGAGATAACGACCAAGAACTTTAATTGGTCACAGCTCATTCACAATCATATGACTCATATGTCAAACCTAACTACAAAGCTGAAATCCATGGGTATAGATGTGAGTGACTCGTTTTTGGTATAGTTCATTATCAACTTCCTTCCTCTTGAGTTTGGCCAGTTCTAGGTGAATTATAACACCATTAAGAAAAAAAAATGAAACCTTCAAGAAATAAAGGCCATGTTGTTTCAGGAGGAAGGGAGATTGAAGAAAATAAAGGAACACTCCGTTCATCTCACGTTTCATCAAGGTGCTAGTAGCAACAAGAATAAACCATGACAGAAAGACAAAGACAAGGACAAAGCTCTCAACAAAGTTAATGAGGGTCAAATTAAGAAAGATAAGAGGTGCCACTTCTATAAGAAGCTTGGTCACTTTCAGAAAGATTTTCCTAAAAGAAAGGCTTGGTTCGAAAAGAAACGTACATACTATGTCTCAGTATGTTTTGAATCAAATCTTATTAAAGTGCTTAATAATACCTGGTGGTTAAATTCTGGTGCAACTACTTATGTATCACATATTAAATAGGGATTCCTTTCAATCCAGACAATAAATAGAACTGAAATGTTCTTATATATGGGGAACAGAATGAAGGCACGGATAGAGGGCATTGGAACGTACAGATTGATCTTGGACACTGGGTGTTACCTAGATCTAGAAAAGTGTCTTTATGTTCCTGAATGTGATAGGAATTTAGTAAAATTGCTTTACCCCTTTCTAAATTATTGAAAAAAGATATTGATTTTCACTTTGATGATAAATGTAGACATGCTTTCAACAATTTGAAATCCTTGCTTATTTCACCTCCTATTTTGATTGCACCTAACTGGGATCTGCCATTTGAGCTGTCTTGTGATGCTTCTAATTTTACAGTTGGTGCTATGGTTGGACAGGAGGTGAAAAGCGATCTAGAGTGATAGCCTATGCCTCTAAAACACTTGACTCCACTTAGGTGAATTATACCATTACCGAGTTTGCTATAATCTTTGCTTTGGATAAGTATAGAAAATATCTGATGAACTCTCGAGTGGTTGTTTTTACAAATCATGCAGCGGTACGGTACTTATTTAAGAAGCCCCAATCTAAACCAAGACTATTGAGATGAGCTTTGTTGCTGCAGGAGTTCGATATTGAAATAAGAGAAAGAGTTGGAGTAGAGAATCATGTGGCTGACCACCTTAGTCGGTTACCTATAGGCACCGAGGGAGTTGACTCTTCTTATCTTACTATTGATTCTTTTCCTAATTTTGCACTTTTTTCCTTGGAAGTTCAAGAACCTTGGTATCTTAATATTGTTAATTACATTGTCGCTGATTTTATGCCTCCTTTTATATCTAAGTTTCAGGTTGATAAGCTGAAGAGGGAGGCAAGATACTATACATGGGATGCTCCAATTCTTTGGAAGCAATGCAGCGATCAAATCATTAGATGATGTGTTCCTAATGATGAGATCCAATCTATCCTTATCTTTGCATATTCTTTATCTTGCAGGGGCATTTTAGTTTTAATAGGACTGCTAGGAATGTTTTAGAGTGCTGGTTTTACTGGCCTACCTTATTCAAAGATGCTTATACTTTTTACAAGTCTTGTGATAAGTGCCATAGATTTGGGAGTTTGGGTAAAAAGCATGAAATGCCTTTAAGACCTATGCTTTTTTGTGAAATTTTTTATGTCTGGGGCATGTATTTTATGGATCCCTTTCCTCCGTCATTTAGGTTTTCATATATATTACTTGCAGTAGATTATGTATCTAGTTGGGTAGAGACAGTGCCAACTAGGAACGACGATGCTTCTACTGTTGCCAAGTTTTTACGTGCTTCATATCTTTTGTAGGTACGGCATTCCAAAAGCAAGCGTCAGTCACCAAGGATCACATTTCTGTAATAGGACTATCAAGTCTTTACTTGCTAAATATAGAGTTAATCACAAGCTGGCTACTCCTTGAGTTAATCACAAGCTGGCTACTCCTTACCACCCTCAGACAAATGGGTTAACTAAAGTCTCTAATCGGGAAGTGAAGCATATACTAGAAAAGATTGTGAAACCATCCTGAAAAAACTGGAGTGAAAGGCTTGAGGAGGCGCTATGGGCTTATAGGACTGCCTACAAGAACCCTATAGACATGTCCCCTTTTCAGTTGCTCTATCGAAAGTCTGGCCATCTACCTATGGAGATCGAGCGCAAATCTTATTGGGCGATCAAGGCATGTAATACAGACCTTGAATCTTCACTTGAAAACCGGACAATGCAACTCCAAGAGCTTGAAGAGATGAGACTTGAGTCTTATGATAATGCCAGAATCTACAAAGACAAGCTAAAAATGATTGATGAAAAATAGATTCTAAGGAAAGAATTACGTGAAGGTGACAAGGTTCTAAAATTCAAGACTCAGTTAAATTTGATGTCTGGAAAGTTTGTCACCAAGTAAGAGGGCCCTTTCAAAGTTACCAAGGTGCATTCATTTGGAATGGTAGAGCTAGTGGATGAAGTTACTGGTCATGTTTCACAAGTCAATGGTCATCTGCTTAAGCACTACCATGAGGATCAAAGACCCCCTTAATCCTACGGTTAATCCCTTCCACCTTTCTCCTTTATTCTCTATTATATTAATGGTGATATCTGTCTATTGAGATAGTTCGGAATAAGTGCGGGGGAAGGAAACCTTTCTTGTAGGAAGTAGTTGCGGTTGTTTATTTCATTAGTTATTGTTAGTTAGTTTCCCCTTACTTTTGCCATTTCACCTATAATTATTTTTCTTACATTGAGGCTAATGTATTGACTAAGTGTGGGGGAGGGATTGCTTTTGCTGAATTGTTTGCCACTGCTTGGATTGCCATATTATTTGTAACATCGCGTTACCTATGTTAAGGCAAAAACAATAGATGAGAGAAATTGCTGAGAAAGTAAGAAACTCATTTCATGCTAATGTATAATATGGCATGCACATACATATGAATAGTGAAGGTTTTTGCACATGAGAATAATTATACATGCATTCATGAATAATTCCGGGTATAATTGGATTGAGTTATGATTTCTGGAAAATTTTGAGAACTTTGAATTTATTTATATTGGAAATTTTATTGATTAGTGGAATTGTTGTATTTTTTAATTTGGTGAATTTAGGGAAAATAGGAAAAAGAAATCAAAAGAAGATTGGAGATAGTTGGATTGTAAAGATGAGAGTTTAAGGGAGTTAGTTTCAAAAGAAACTTAGTTAAAGTTAGACTTTAGGAAAAGCGACAAGTGTAAAGTTGCCTTTATTATTTGTCAAAAGTGGGTTTGAGTTATCCGAAAGTTAAAAAGGGGTCTGTTCTTTCCTTGTTATCATCTTCTCTTAATTTCTTCCCTTATTATCATCTTCTTCGAATTTCTTCTCGTACATAGAGTTTTCCATCAAACTCCTTCTGAGAGTTAACTTTGATTTTTCATATCCCTCACCACTTCCTCTACTGCTAAGTGTTTCTTCTGCCTTAAGAAAAACCAGAAGTTAGTTAGTGTTCATAGTGGTTTACGTAATTTTGTATGGAGTTAAGGCTCGAAGATAGTTGAAGCTTTTGGAGTCTTCAACAAGTAAGTAGTGAATAAAATTGTTAGAGTTGTGGATGTCAGTGCATGATCATGGCATTTATGTATATTTATATTCTGAACATCGTGTTAAGGGGATGAAAGTTTGGGGCTATGGTGTTATCTGGTTTTGATGGGTTGTTAGTGGTTAGGTGTTGTGGAAATGGTTGTTGGAGTTGAAATAGCAATGAAATGATGTATAGGATTAGTGTAGAGAGTTAGATATGAAAAGATGATATGCTCTGTTTCTTCACTGTGCATGTATAAATATATAGGTGTCTATATGTGAGTTGATGAAAACTTAGAGATGTTTAAGAAAAAGGTTTTCTGAGTTGAGGAGTATAGATAGTATCGTTTGTGATGACATCATATCATATATGAAGAAGTATCATCTTAGGTTTACTTCTGTTTCGTCTTAAGTTGGCCATCTGTATCATCTTAGGTTGACTTCTGCTTCGTCTTAAGTTGATCATCTGTATCGTCTTAGGTTGACTTCTGCTTCGTTTTAAGTGACCATCTGTATCGTCTTAAGTTGACTCCGCTTTGTCTTAAGACTTGCATCGTCTTAAGTTGACTTTACTTCGTCTTAAGTTGACTTCGCTTCATTTTAAGAGGTGCATCGTCTTAAGTTGACTTTGCTTTGTCTTAAGTTGACTCCGCTTCGTCTTAAGAGTTGCATAGTCTTAAGTTAACTTTGCTTCATCTTAAGTTGACTCTGATTCATTTGCTTTTTGCTTCATCTACTTTTTGCTTCGTCTACTTTCTGCTTCGTTCTTTTTTGTTTCATCTGCTTTCTGCTTCGTCTACTTTCTGCTTCATCTGCTTTTTGTTTCGTCTGCTATCTAGTTCGTCTTATGTGGATAGATCCTTGTTTGATTCTTTCAGCCATAACTTTGTCGTCTGACCTCCAAATGACCTGGTTTTTGAAGCATTGGATTCATAACACATTTTTCTATCTTTCTATAGAAATTTATATCTCAAAATTGCACTATATATAATCTTTGATAAAAATTTTGAAATAATTCCAAGACAACTCGAATTAAAGGTTATTTCAAAGATTTATGTAACTTTATATTTTAAAATATGAGCATTGGAATTCTTAATAAGTTTCCATCTTTATTTTTAGATTTTAGTTTTTGTTTTCAAATTTAGGAAAAAGAAACATGTTTGTTTAAGTTTTATTTTTTTGTTGTGTTTTTTCCAATTTTCAAAGTTTATAAAAATCATGAAAGTAGTTTTTGCTTTTTGTTTTTATTTTTTCGTAATAATTCACTATCAACTAAATATATATTATTAAATTATTTAATATTAATTATTAATAAAAATCATAAATAATTTAATTTAATATTTAATTATTTAATACTATTTATTAATAAGAGTTATGAATAATTGAATTTTAAAAATAAAATAATTTTAATAATTATTGTTGAAAGTAGTTCATAATATGTCAGTTCAAATAAAATTAAATTTAGTAATTAAAAATAAATATTAATTTATAAATAAAATATCTGGATATAATGGTACTGCCTAATAATAAAATACTGGCTAAGAGCCTATGAATGGCTGAGTTCTGGACAAGATAATGTATTGGGTATTTTTCACTGAAAAAAAGCTAACATGCTGTTTTTTTCTTAAAAATAAATTATGCATTATTTGAACTATATTTTGACTGCACCTAAATTTTTTTTTAATTTCAGTCAAAACTCAAAAGATACCCCAACGGACAAGTCCTTAAGCAACTCTGTCCACACAATTTATTTATAATTTAATATGTGATTGAAAGTGACTCACATCAGGCGGGAAGTGTGTTAATACATGAATCTGATAGCTCATACTTAACAATTCTCAAAGTCAAGCTCATCAAAGTGGAGCAGATGCTCTCTTCTGATAACTCTGCTCTGCACTTAATATGACATTATTTTGGAAGTTCTGCGGGTGTAGTTTTTATTGCAAAACAACGTTGTTGGAACCCATCAAACTGGAATGCTTTGTCGACGATGAATATGCAAGTTTTGCTGTCTCCGAACAACTCTGAAACAAAAGTCATCGTCAGAAGTCGTCGATATAAATGCATGAAATTACTAAATCCACAAAACAAAACTGTTACTATGGAGGCGCCTTCTGTAGTTTTATTTACTTATGTGTGTTAGTGAATCCATTAATTAAATTGTTTTATGAAATTAATAGAAATGTTTTTAATATCATAAAATAATTAGATTAATTTTTAGTTTAAAGCAAAAAATGATATTGAAACAATTTCAATTGTGAGATCTAAAAAAGATAATCAATTATCAAAATCACTTAATAATAGTAATACTTTCAAACTCAATTTAAAAAGTTCATTTAAGAAATATATGTTTTAAAGATGAATTGATAAATATTTTAGATAAAAGCAAGATTTTGTATATAATAACTTTTGATGATTGTATTGTAAAGTTTAATAATTAGTTTATATTAGCATATAATTATTATCTTTAAAAGCAATTTCTATATATACACATTTATAAATTAGGGGAAGGCAAGAAAACTACCATCTAATTTACCGATTGTTGATCCTTGGCTCACAATACGAAATGGGTTTTGTACTTTCCACCATTCACGGATCTTAAATTCCTGGTATGCACCTCGATTGCTTTTTCTAAAGTGCCACTAGGACATGCTACAGCAAGAATTGAGGAGAATAAAATTCCAGAGTTGACAATTTTGAGTTGTTTCTTCACCTTATGGAGTACTGTGCATAGACCATATACGACATGCATAGTTCAGGTGCATTTTCAGTCTCCCACCTTCTTATATTGTAGATCCAGTTTTACATCGTATTTACAGCAGAAGGGCAGGGAATTTGAAGATCGAAGCACATAAAAGTAAAGATGAATATTTGACTACTGTTGGAGACGGGATTGGTCATATCTTTAAAAACAATTTGCTCTTGCAACTAATATTGAAGCAAAATCACAGAAAAATCTACAGCCACATGGCATGCGAGGCTATGCTGTTTCTTGAAGTCGATTTGTAAAATCTTCAATGCGTGTCGCAGTTTGTATTAGAAAACAATAGTGGGGTAAAAATGAACACATTTCATGCTTCTTGTGCGACAGAATCTCTCATTTCCAAGCCACTGAATCAATT
>JANSVA010000114.1:57057-95886 GCA_025504915.1 Erythroxylum reticulatum | reverse complement strand
ATGATTAAATGTATGAGATGCCATGTGGAGTTCAGTAGTGATCGCACGTAGCACTCCCATATCTTAGGATATGTATCAGAATGACCTACGGGCGTCCCGGTGCGTACCTTAGGGTAATGGGGTGTTACAATATATATATATATATTATGTATGTATGTATATATATATATATATATATACATACATACATACATACAAATTTTATATTTTATATTATGATAATTTACATGGAATTTGTGCTTGATGAGACAAATAAAATTAAATTCCTTGTTAAAATATTAAGTACAAAGTTTGAATATGAGTATTGCCTTCTATTATTAAAAAGCAAACTATAGTTCTATTTATTGTTAGGCTTGTTAAGGAAGCTCTTTAACTTGAAAATTTTTATTCGTTTAATAACGAGTCTTACCTAACTGAATTTGTATTATTAGGATAAGATAACTCATTATTACATGAATTTATAGGCATGATCAAGAATAAAATATAAGATATGTATTAGCAAAAAGTTGTCAAATAATAGATCTAGAAGTCACGTGAGATGTGATTGATAAAGTTGTATCAACCTAATTTAAGTTTAATTAGTTTGTTGAGTAAACATAAAATCAACTAAATTTGAATGTGATCCTAGTTGACTAGAAAAATTAGAGTAATATTTTCGAATAGTTATAAAGGCTATTATTTCAAATAAAATAGTGGGAGTAACCAAATACATTATTATTTACTAGTTTTCGTACATTTATATTTTGTCATGAATAGAATTTATCTTGTTTAATATAGTTGTTACTAAATTAGTAAACCAAATTTCTTGAACATAGGTTAAGTTTGAGAAGAGTTCTAAAGTCAAATAGAAAAGTTATATGTATATTATGTAATTTTCTATTAATCCCTATTAAAGATTCAACATTAAACATTTTTATAAATATCAGTATCATACAAATGACAAAATGTATTTACATTTTGAGTTTATTAATGTCTTATAAACTTTTATGACAACATGTAACATGTATTTCAACATCATAATAGCAAGATGTAAGAGGTTGCATAAAGGAGAGCAAAAAGATATAACATTTTGATATAATTGTTCCATTCAGTTTAGCCTATTAAAAGCATAAATGTGAACTACAATTAAAAGCTTTTCTATAATAAATAATCATTGTTATAAGAAGAAAATTGTTGCATGGATTTTCATACTTATACTTAATATAGTAGAGATCATATATATGCATATATTTCTAAGTCATGCTTTTGAGTATTTGACAATGAATTCATATTCAATATTATTACAATGTTAAAAACATGATAAGAAATATATTATTAAGTAAAGGTAGTTTATTCAATTTTATACAGATAGTTTGTATCTATTGGATCAAGGTAGACTTTATGAAAATGAGAATCTCTAATGAATAGTTTCATAATTAAATTCCATAATAGTATGAGTTTATGTAAGGCGAAAAATGCAATATGAGATATTATATAATGCAATATTTTTTTATAATGAAGCCTTGTACAACAATTTACCTTCAAAAACTCTAATTAAATAAATTAGTAAGATTTCATATTAATGGTATGAGTTCGATAGAGACAAAGTTAATGATTTTGGATGAGAAGCTTAGTTTAAGCATATATTATCCATTAAGTTTAAAACTAAATTAGATAACAAAATGTTATGAGATATCCAAAAGGTTGGATACAATCTTACATATCTCATTGAACAAAATTTTTGTTTCAATATATACTTATAAGATAATAGTTCTTAAGAAAAGTAGTAGGAGTAAGATGAAATTTGAAAATTCAATCATAACAATGTATTCATTTGGAACTACTGACTTTGTTAATATATTTGATATATAATTGAAAGGCTACAAGACATTAAAAGATTAACTTTCATAATGAATTCGAAGAGTTTATTTCAGAGATAATTGTGAATTTATCATGTCTAGTAAAAGGTTAGTAGGAGTATAGTTTTCCTTTGCGGTGGAAGTATGTGGAGACATATTGCTCATAAAGAGAATAATAATTCATTTTTTCAATTGTTGAAAATATAGTTTTTTGAGAAAGACTTTTGTTAGATATGAAAAGATAATAACTCAATTCTAAAAATTAGATCTACAGAGACATATATGGAAGTTGTTTACCTATTATAGTCTAAATATGTAGATACTTTATCAAAGTTGCTTAGCAATTGAGATATATGATACATGTAAAGTATTAAAGATATTTATTATGTATGAGTTGATAATTGAATTCAAGGTTATAAGGATATTGAATTAGATATATTTTACTTGTAACAAATATTAATTTGAAAATGGAAATGTTCCAATGTAGCATAAATTGATAATCAAGACATAATACATTTTTATTTAATAAAAATGATCAAATAGATCAACAAGTTCTTTAATAAACTTGGTATAGTTCCTTGCATTGTTCAAATAATAATGTACTGAAGAACATTAGAATCATTGGGTATGTAAAAGGAGTTAAATTATCATCAAATATGAAGTAGATATTTAGGCAATTTCTCTTAATTATTGTGATAATTAAGATAAAAGTTGTAAGATTTAAGCAAGTGCTTACTATAAAGAATCTCGTATAATCCTCTCACTAAACCATTGTCTTGTTAATAAAATGATTGTCATATTGTAATATAATATAAGATACTTAAACAGTCGGCTTAGTGTAAGTGGGAGATTGTTGTTTATGCCTTACAATCAATCGATTGGTCAAAATTTAGTGACAGAATTATTTATAAGCATTCTTTATCTTGTATATATTTGGATGTATATGATAAAGTTTATAGGATAAATATACATTGCAGATGAAATTAAAATGAGATCATAATCTTGAGATTTATATTGTATTTATATATTATACCTAAATTGTTCTAAGTGATTGTTCTATTAAGATTGTATATTTATAGAGTATAAAAACACTACCATATTATGTTTTTTTCTTGTAAAGGAAGTATTCAATCTCATAGACTAAGTTATAAAGATACTTAAATAAATATATGAGTGATTGTTAATGAACAAATTCACTGAACTGACCCCATATAAGATGTCGATTTGGAATATTATTTTTATTTCAATGAAAATTCTCATTATGATAATTGTATAGGTGATTCTTTAACTTTAGATATCTGAATTATATCATACAAGGTTTGTTGTTTTTCTATATGGTGACTCAATCGGTAGTCACTAGATATAAAATGAATAATATAGAAGTAATTGAGTGACTAATAAATGATTCATCATCTTAAAATAATTAGGGAGAAAGTTTCATTGTTTTTTATTAGTATTAATTAAAGAAATTTGGAAAAAAGTGTAATGACACTATGAAAATAGTTTTCAAATGTTATTAATTGAATCAATTAATAATGGTAGAGAACTATAACATGATTAAACTTAAATAGAGTAAATATTAATTTCATGCTTTATGTATAATCGAAATAATGTATGATGAAAGGATTGAATAATATAAAAAAAATCAAGCATAGAAAACTTAGTCAAAACTACTTTAACATTCCTAAATATTTGGATGGTAATGATATGGTGCTAAACATCAATCTTGATCTATAGATATAATTTGTTTCAATAGAGAATTAAAGATAAATTAGAGTAGTTTAATTTATCTATTCATAAATATAATGTAGGATTATAATTTATATTCATTACTAACATATTTAGGAACCTAATGGGCTACACACAAATAACGAATTGAAGAAAGAAAAAGAGTTTAAATTAAGGTGGACTTATTGTAAAGTTTGAGAAACTAATCTTATTTAGAAATAATTGATATTTAATTAGAATTAATTGTACTTCTAATTAAAGTTTAACTAAAATTAGAATTTAATTTAAATTAAATTACTAAAATGTCCAAGCCTATTTATAATAGGTTTAGGCTCCAATATAACTAATACTCATTACCTAGTCTTTTCTACAACAGATGTAGAGTTCTCTCATCTCATTCTATAGAAATCATTAGAAATCGAATACTTGTGTGACTATGGTAGTTAAGATGAGCTAGTTTTATAAACAGTTTGAGAGAAACGATAAGAACGGGATCAAACTTCGTCAATAAGATACGAATTAAGATTCTTGTTTACTATGTTTTATGTGTTAATTATATTATAAATTTAAAGCGATTTTAATTTTCGGAAAATTATACAAAACAAAATTGTAATTATTCTACGAGGATGATCAGATCTTGTTTGACTTGCCAATAACATTCTCCCCAAAATTGCCACCTTTTAATGCCAGAATATCTTTTTGTCCACCTAGATTCAAGCTATCGAACCATAGATGAAGTGAAATTGAAAACGTCAAAAGTAGCAGCAACTTGAGAAGTGAAACTTAAAATAGGAATGCATTGTGAAGTTTTAGACAGCAAAATAGCTAAAACAGAAACATAAACAATTGGGTTTTAAGTGATAGTTTTATGGAAGCTCCTCTTAACTTTTATAGCCTTACACTTTAACAAGAAAGAGAAAAATAGATCACAAATAACATAAAGTGGTTTAGATAACAGGAATAAAAACGATAGCTAAAAACTCTAACAACCCAAAAGAATAGGTCTTTATGCAACAGTCTTGGCTTAAACAAACTCTTCTAACAATCCCTCCTTTGAACTTATTCTTTTTGTCAAGAATTAGTTCAAATAAGAATGAGTACACATGGCTAGTTCTTCACATAATTTCTGAAATGATTCTAACTTGAGGGGCTTTGTCATCAGATCTGCTAGTTGATCTCGAGTGCCACAAAACAGTAAATTAATAGTACCTTCTTTAGTAAGATCCCTAAGAAAATGAACTCTTACCCTTATGTTCTTGGAACGACCATGTAAAACTGGATTTCTGGACAGCTTTATAGTCGAAGCATTATCACACATCAACTTTGTACCTTTTGTCTACAAATGACCAATTCCTTTTAGTATCCTCCTTATCCAAATGGCTTGACAAGCACATGCAATAGTTGCAACAAACTCAGCCTCTGTGGTTGACAAGGTGACTATAGGTTGCTTTCGAGATGACCAAGCTACTGCTTCTCCACTCATCATAAACATGTAGCCTGAAGTACTCTTGTTGTCCTCCATGTTGTCGACATAGTCACTATTAGTAAACCTAACTAAATCACTTGCTCCTCCTTTTTTGTAGAACACACCATAGCTTACAATTCCTTTTAAGTACCTTAAGACCCCTTTTGCTGTTGGAAAGTATTGTTGTCTAGGACATGCCATGAATCGACTAATAACACTTATAATAAACATGAGATCAAGACGCGTGGCTGTGAGACACATCATGCTTCCCACTATCTGCTTATATTAAGTTACATCCACCTTTATGCCATTTTCATCTTTACCAATCTTTTGTCCTGGAACAATAGGATTACAATTTGAATTGTAATTCTCTATTCCAAATCGACTCAAAACCTTAGCTGAATACTTCCTTTGGAATATAAATACACCATCTGATCTTTGTATCACCTCAATTCCATGAAAGAATCTCATTTGACCTAAGTATGTCATATCAAACTCCTTTTTCATAGAACATTTAAATTCACCCAACAATTCTTCATCATCACTAGTGAATAAAAGATCATCAACATAAGTGCTCACAATGAGAATTTTACCTCCCTTTCTCTTAACAAAAAGTGTCTGCTCACTCGAGCTACTTTCGAATCCTTCCTTGATGAAGTAAGACTCTATTTGCCTAAACTAAGCCCTAGGTGCCTGTTTTAGTTCGTAAAGGGCCTTTTGTAGCTTTTACACCATTTTTTCACTTCCTTTCTTCACAAAACCTTTCGGTTGTTCAATGAAAATGTCTTCCTTCAAATCCCTATACAGGAAAGCTGATTTGACATCTAATTGATAGAGTTTCCAAACTTTTTGAGCTGCAAATGCTATTATCATTCTCACCGTATCCATCCTAGCCATAGGTGCAAAAACTTTTGTATAATCAATTCCATATTGATGACTGTAGCCTTTCACTACCAATCTTGCTTTGTATTTGTCAACTCCTCCAAGCTCATTTAGCTTGGTTTTATAAATCCATTTTACTCCTATTTTCTTTGCATCAGCAGGTAGTTCCACTAAGCACTAGGTTTGATTTTTTTTCTATGGATTTGATTTCTTCATCCATGGCTAGTCTCCATTTTGGACTTTTGATAGCTTCTTCAAAGTTTGCAAGATCAGATATGATAAAAAATGCCATGTTTCCTTCATCTTCTTCAGACAAACCTTCACCGGAAGTATAATCTGTTGACCATATAGGTGGACGTCGATTTCTGCCCTCCCTTGCTGCCAAGTCTGTTGTGGCAGCTGGTGAAGGCAAATTAATTTCAGCGTCCTCTATGAATTCTCCTTCTTCAGTTGTGTTCTCTTCTTCAATTGCATGCCTTTTAATGTTGTCCCCCCCATTCTAATTCCATTAGATGTTCTCCTTCAAAATTTGTATTCCACTCCCAGTCATGATCTTCTTTGAAAACTACATCGCAGATTACTATAATTCTTTTGGCAATTGGATCAAACATTCTATATCATTTGGATTCACCACTAACCCCAAATAGTACACAGCTCACACTTTGATCTTCAAGCTTGTTTCTCCTAGCATCTGGAATATGAACATGTCCTACACATCCAAAAAATCAGAAATAATCGATTGATGGCTTCTCTCCGCTCCATGCTTCTTCTGGAGTCATATCCTTTACAGCTAAGGTAGGTGATCGATTCAAAACATGAATCATCCACTTAACTTCCTCTGGCCAGAAAATCTTGGGTACTTTCTTCTATGTCATCATAGCTCTCACCAAGTTCATCACAGTACGATTCTTGCGCTTGGCCACTCCATTTTGTTGTGGAGTATAAACTGTGGTCAATTGTCTCTTCACTCCATGTTGTTTGCAGAAATAATTGAAATCTGCAGAGTTAAATTCTCCTCTTCTATATGTTCTTAAGCATTTAATAGTCATTCCAATTTCCTTTTCCACAAGTATTTTGAAACATTTAAAGTGATAAAATGTTTCTGATTTTTCTAAAAGAAAATAAATTCATGCTTTCTTAGAAAAATCATCTATGAAACACAATAAGTACCTCTTCTGATTGCTTGAAGCTGGTGTAATCGGACCACAAAGATCCGCATGGATAAGACCTAATTTTTCAGTTGCCCTCCACTTACTCTTTTTAGGAATTGGAGTCCAATGTTGCTTACCTTTCATGCATGCCTCGCAAGTAACACTTGGTGCTACAATTTGCGACAAACCTATCACCATGTTTCTGCATTTCAAAGTACGCAAATCTTTGTAGCTGAGATGGTCATAACAGTAGTGCCAAAGTTTTGATTGATCTGTATTGCTGACTTGGAGACATCTTTCTTCATTTGTTGTTGTAGGTGGTTTAGCAAGCAAAATAAACACTCGGTTTGCACTCATAATGGATTCCGCCATCTTTCCTCTTTTTGGATGATAAATACTGCACAAACCATCTTTAAATAGCACTGACACTTCCTTTTCCTAAAGCTGCTCGACGCTTAAAAGTTTTAAGTTCAGGTACACAAAACACATCACCAACAGTATAGTAAACTCGCTGCAAGAAAAGTTTCACAGCTCCCTTTCTAATAACCTTCATTCTAGTATTATTTCCAAGCTTGACAATGTGAGAAAAAGTTATGTCCAAACTTGAAAACATATCTTGATTCCCATACATATGGTTTGAACATCCAGAATCTAAGAACCATACATCACTCCTCTTTTCTTCATGTAGTTCTACATAGGCCATTAACAATAGCTCATCATCATCTTCTAACTCTACATAATTTGCTTCCTTGTTCAACTTTGGACATTCATATTGAAAATGTCCTAAATCATGACACCTATAACATTCAACAGTTGCTTTATTGAATTGTATTCTTCCTCGTCCTTGTCCTCGTCCTCGTCCTCGTCCCCTTCCTTTATAAGGTGCTCTCCCTCTATTGTTTGCTCCAGATCGGCCTTCAACTTTCAGAACTTGATCCTCATCATCATTGCTTATCTGTCAAAATTTTTGTTCACGCACCACCAAGGAACTCTGTAATTCATCGATGGACATGTTGTCAGTATCTTTAGATTCTTCGATGGACACCACAACATATATGAACTTCTTAGTTAGAGTACGCAGGATCTTTTCAACAATCTTTGTGTCAGACATCTCTTCTCCATTGCTCCTTATCTTATTGGAGACCATCATCACTCTTGTAAAATACTTATTAATGGTTTCATCTTTCTTTATTGCGAGAACCTCAAACTCTCTTCTTAATGAGTTAAGCAAAGATTTCTTCACCTTTAAATTTCCTCCAAACTTTCACTTTATTGAATCCCAAACAATCTTGGTTGTGCGACGATCCAAGATTTGTTCAAAGACAGTTCAATCAATTGCCTAGAATAAATAATGCTTAACTTGATGATCCTTAGTTTTGGCATCATCAAATTGTGCCTATTGCACATCAGTCAGCCTTGTCCTTGCCCGTGGTTCTTAAAAGTCGTTCTCCACCAAGCTCCAAAGACCTTTTTCCCTGAGAAGATTTTCCATCAGTTCACTTCTGTGATCATAATGACTGTCGAAACGAGGAATCTTTGTTAAAGTCTTGTCTTCACTTATCCTCTCAGTGTTTGATCACTTGAAGTCTGCTACTTCTTTTTATACAAGCCCAGTAGGAGCTCTGATACCAGTTGTGAAGTTTTGGACAACAAAATAGCTAAAACAGAAACATGAACAATTGGCTTTTAAGCGATAGTTTTATTGAAGCTACTCTTAGCTTTTATAGCCTTACACTTTAACAAGAAAGAGAAAAATAGATCACAAATAACGTAAAGTGGTTTAGATAATAGGCATAAAAATGATAGTTAAAAACTCTAACAACCCAAAATAATAGGCCTTTATTCAACAGTCTCGACTTAAACAAACTTTTCTAACATGCATCCTACAAACTAAGTTTATTCCATTGGATAAGAATCTGAAAAAGAAAAGGGGAGAAAGAACTGGTAAAGGTTCTCATGATGAACTTTCAGTAAGGATTAAGTCCATGCTACTTGGATATTGAACCTGAATTACACTTAATTAATCCATAGCCTTTTGTAGTTAACAATTAAATTTTCCAAACCGAGAAATAAAGAATCAACAAACAAATTTACCTTTTTCCCAACACTAGGTCCTCGCCATTGACCCCGAAGACCACTCGGGTCTAAGATAGAGTGTCTAGATAATGGCTCTTTCTTGGGAAGAGGTAGGCGTAAAGGATCTGTGCATATTCAGAAACTTATAAATTAGTCTTACAGAACCTAAATTATTGATGCCGCTTTTTTGTAATAGCTTAGTAGCTATTTCGACTCTATAAATGTCCAAGCACATATTAGCGATTACAAAGGTGATATCATTCAGTTTCATAGTCTCAATAAACAAAACATTCATAGCTTACTAAATTGCTTGTCAATTAGGAAAGAGTTCGAGAAGGACATTCCAGTGAAAAGAAAAGTCATAAAAAACCAAGTTAAGGCTTTGTTCTGCATAAGGTGATACCTGCCTACATCCGTGGTCAAGTAAGAACTTCTATTGGACCTATTCCGTTCTAGATAAGACCCTCAAAACCAAAAGAACTACTTTTTGGATTGCTAACGTCATTCAATTATACACTTAAATATTCTTGATCTAATTCCTCCACCTGAATCTATAACTTGGGCTTTAAAGATTCAAGCATATTGAATATAACTAGGAATCGCTGTAAGAATAAAGTAACAACCAAACTGCACCATATGAACACATACTAATTCAATTTCTCTCTTTGTCTCTCTCTCTCTTTATATATTTTTTATAATAACTAAATAAGCAACTCTAAAGATATAATGCAGTCCATCCTAAAACTCGTTGTTGCTTGTGGAAGTACCCTGATAATCCCGATGAAATGAAATAGTTTCACACACCAAACTGTTAAAAAAATCCGAGAACAAGATTACTGTTAAGATATGTGTTATGATATTTTAGGCATTATTTGTAATTGGACAACTTTAATTATTTGAGGAAGATTATTAAGATGAGTACTCTACCTTATGTGGAACTCTTTGAAGATTAGGTTTATCTGAGATAAAAATCCCAGTTATGATTGTATTTAGTTGAAATCAAACCACCAAATCTTGACTAAGGTAAGATGTAGATCTTTTGTGAGTTTTGTACTCTACTTGACAGCCTAATTTAGTAGTTTTATCTATTTAAGGTAGTTGATTTTTTGGATATATTATCTATGTTGGACAGCTATTTTTCTCTGCATATTGCGTGAATTTAATGGGCTGAATTGCCTAGGAAAAACGACTACAACATGATGACTTGACAACTATAATTTTGGTGATCTTGAGCTATTTTTAGTGGTTGATTCTGATGTGATTCTGTATAGATTATGAACTACCTTTTTCTCCAAGAGTTGCATGATTTTTTGGACTATTAATTGTTGAGTTTTTGTGTGAAAACCTCCAATTGTTTTAGTGTGGTTGTAGTTCATTGTTTATGATGTTTCGGTGATGAAATGTTTATTGATTTGAGGTATTTTATGGCTATTATGCATGGGACATCTCAGTGACATTATCAAAGATTTACAACAGATTTCTTGGTGAACAACTTCTTACTCTTTAGTCGAAGAAGCTACAATGTTGGGGGAGTTGTTTTTCTTATCTCAAGTGCCTTTGTTTATGTTATTTATTATTTTAATCACTTGAGTTGTTTTATTTTCTTCTTTTTATTATCAAATATTGTTGAGAAAATTCTCTGTTAAGGTTAGCATGAGATGGTTGTGTTATTGGGTGTGATTTATTTTCACAGGTTGTGAGGACGAGTGATAGTGATAAAGAAAGGGTGAGTTGGCTTTATAATGTCTTGAGTAAAACTATTGTTGTTCTTTTGTAAAAGTGATTAAGTTGAGTGAGGGGCCCATAAATGTAGGCAAGGTGTGCCGAACTGTGTTACCCAATCTTTGGTGTTGATTTGTTTATTTTGCATTTAATTTTTCGGTTTTTGTTTGTGCTAGAAAAATCATAGTTGTTGACAGAGTTGCTTTATATTAAAGCAACCACAAATACAGTTCAAAGTTATTGTGGCTAAACCAAAATTTTTTAGAAACAACATCCTTTCAAATTTTCAATTACGATCAATTCAACAACTGAATTCAACCACATGACGAAAAGCAACAATAAAAGCCCACATTACCTCGAAAATCTTAGCAATATAATATACACATGAGTTAACTATAAAAAATATTCTCAAATTGCTTAATTTTTCAATTTTAGTTTAAGCTTCAAAAAGTGGCAATAAAATGTTCAAACTTTGAACTTTTTTCAATTCTAACTCGAAATTCAAAAAGTGACAATAAAATGCTCAAACTTTCAATTTTTTTTCCATACTAGCCAAATGTTAGAAATCGTAACTATTAATACATGCCAACTAAATTAACACAACAAATAAAGATTAATGAAACAGTATTGTTGTTAAAAATGGAATTCCTAAATTGGTTTACGCAGTCTTAACCTTTCGTTATTTGTTTGTTCTCCTGATGCCCTCAGCTTTTCGATTTCTGTTTGTTCTTTCAATGATCAAAACTACTCTTGCATTGTAACGTACTACATTAGCAAGCTCTTCGTTTTTGTTCATTCTCTCGATGCTCTCAACATAAAGGTGTTGGAGTTGCGTAATTTGAAAATCATAGAGTGAGGGTGCCAAGAGAACAAATTGAAAATGAAGGAAAACACTGAAATTAAAGTGTGAGGTTGTCAAGGCTGCATAATTTGATTTAGGTTAGCAAACTTAACGGAGATACTATCATCGTGCTAGAATTGAAAAAATTGAAAGTTTGAGCATTTTATTGACAGCTTTGAAGTTCAGGCTATAATTACAAAATTGAGCAAAGTTTGGGATTTTTTTGTAATTAACCTTATACAAATCTATACCATTTTTTCATCCTTTGTTTGCTTGCTTGAATCGAAACAACACAACCAAACAATAACAACAATATCATCCCAGTTAGTTCCATTAGTGACCAAGACATCTTTTTTATAAACAAAAATTTGAACAAACATAAATGCTAAAATGTACAATTGGAAAAAACATAATCGTAATTCAAAATTATGAAGGAAAATTAGAAAAACGCAAATGAAAAAATGAAAACCTTTAAGAGAATATTATTGATGATCCCATATGAATTTGATTATTGACCTTTACTTTCTAAATGACTTTGTTGACATTTATCATCATCTGTCTCGAACAAGAAACTGATGGTTGGAGGGTATTCGGAATAAATTCTCTCTCTAGAATATGTTGATATTTTATGGGAAAAAAGCTGAAATTTTTCCTCTAATTTTAACTCCACGTGCACAAAGTTTTTTAACTTTCATTTTTATCAAAATTTTCCTAAGATTTCTATTTAAACGACACAATTAGTTTATTCTTCACACTTTGCCTTTGTGATGTTATTTTTGGTACAATTACTTCGTATTTATCTGTGATGTCAGATTCTTAAATTCTTTTTTTTATTATATTTGATCTTTGATATTTATGGTCATAGATCTAATGTTTTTTGGTGTTATATGTATTTTCTCAACTAAATATTCATTCTTAAATCTTTAAGTATGATATATTGGTTATTCAAGTTACCTTTTATCAGATACATTGATTATCAATTCTTGGTTCATGTGGGTTATATGAATATGATAAATTGATTATTCAAATTCCTTCAAAATATCCCTCATCATAGTATGAGATATAATATTGTTTACTTCTATTAAGTAAATCTCTGATAGGATTAAAGGAAATGATGAATGAAGAATTTAATTTGGGTCTTGCTCTAAAAATGATGTTCATAGTTGTAAGTAAATTGATAATTATAGTTTTAATAATAGTGACAATCACAAAAATGGACACTGATGTTCAACGTTCAATTATTATAGGTTTTCTTCAAGCACATTGGATGCTGAATCTTTCAAGTCCCTTGCTAAGAGTCATAGTTAAAAGCAAAAAGATAAACAAGTGTGATAATTTTAGAAAAAGATTTTATGAATGTCTTATGTATAAGGTAGGTGAGTAATAATAAAGTAGTTGTTATTTGTTGAATAATATATGTCACCAACTATTGTTTTAAAATGGGAGATGTAATAATTTCAGATAAATAGATGAAGAATTTGGTGAACAACAAAATCTATTGTAAATAAATTGAAAACTAAGAATAAAAGGTTAAAGTTTGAGAACAAGATGTTAAAAGATGGTATGTGCATAGATAACATTCATGGCTACATGGTAAATTGGGAAAAACGAAAGTGACATTGAAATATATAATATCTAAGATAAGAAGATTGCAAACGATAGTATTTAATTTAAGTATTCTAGTATTTATAACTATATTTGTAACTCTATTTTGTCAAAAAGTTGAAGGATATAAACTATATCAACTTTGATATTATACTAACAGTTAGTTGTTGGGTGTGTTTATTTCTATAGACAATTATATTTTCAGCTTTATGATGTTGTTTGCAATTACGTTTATATTAAGTTGTCAGTGAGTAATCTCATCCTTAATAAGTATCCAATGCTAAAAGCTCTGAACATCAACAATACCAACTAATATTCAACTTGTAATGAACTCAAAGCTTTTAACATAAATTTTCCTTCTAAATTAAAAACAACATATACCAAACAAAAATAATAATCCTCCTTATTAACTCAATAAGTAGTTTATCTAAAAGAACTAATCATCGTCATCCATCTCAAATTGCATCTCATAAGGTCTTTAATCATATAAGAAAGGCTATAAAGAAATATAAAGTTGTAAACTAAGTCCAATGCCAAGTAACTTCCATTTAACCAAGTCTAAAATTTCATAAGTAATAACCAAACTTTTACTAAAGAGTACAAAGAAATGCAAAGTTGTAATTAAAAATTAAGGCCAATTCTAAGCAACTTCTATTTCACTAAATCTGAAATTTTATAAGTAATAACAGAATTTTTAATAAGTCCAAAATCAAGTTTAACTTGAGTTTATGGTTGAATCCAAAAGTCTTCTTCTCTTTGTATCCCTCTTTGTACATAAGCTAGATAAAGTGATGATTTCTCACCATTCTATTACAATCCTCTCATCTTTTTGTATTTCAAACCCAAAATCTTTATAATGGAGTATTTAATCAATATTTTCTTAAATTACGTCTCAATTTTAAACTTTTAGCATATAACCTAAGTTGGAATATTATTTGTTGGATCATAATAAAGTTTTTACACCTACCATTAAATGCATTGTCAACATCCTCTTTTAAACTTATGTAGTATTACCTAATCACTCATAATGAACTCACTGTCTTTTCTTCAAAATTAGAACTGTCCTGTTCATGTTCATCTATTCTTTCACTTTCATGGTATTCAATATCATCATTTACAACCTCATCTCTTATATTCTTTTCTTGGACCTTCTCTCTTTATATTTTGATCTAAATGTCTAAAGTTCGTCGCCATATGTGCCATTTTCACATTTCAAATAAGTCAATAGATCACTATCATTGACCTCATTTTCAATATAAAGCATTAGGCACAACTTTAGCAAGCACATCATCAACTTCAGCTAACACGGTAACTGACAATAACTTTAGTAAGCACACTATCAACTTTAGTAAAACATATCATCAATAGCAGTAGCCACATCTTCAATGGGCATATCAGTAGCCATACCATCAATAACAATAGGCATACCATCATGTGGTACACCATCATTTTTCTATATAATGTTACAATACCTTATCAATGACTACCTCTATCATTCCCATTATTCACTCTCACAATAAGCAATTCATCCTTTATGTAACCATTTTCTTCTTCTTCATAATTTATTGAAACCATAGTATCAATAATATCTTCATTCACATTATCTACTTTTGATACTTTTTTTTTGGCATTGTACTCATTTTCAAGATAAACATTCACTCTTCTTTGCTTTAAAACAACAGAGATTAAACCATTTTTTTTTTTCATTAAGTTCAATCTCAACAAACCTAACTTCTTAATATTTATTTGAGTACATATAGTACACTTTTTCTACCTATTATAGCAATCATACTTAGTAGTTCCTATAATATTAAATCACCATAATTTGTCAGGGTCAATACCTTCAACTAAAATTTTACAATCACCAATGTATTCAAATGAGTTGTCTCCAAACAATATTCTTTTTTCAATGGGATTTCATATCCTAACAAAAATAAGAAATGAATAACAATAAAATATTCAACGTCCCTAGATAACACCCTAAGGATTACAATACAATATCAAACTATTAAAAAAAACAAAAAGAAAGCTAAACCTTAGCATTTACTTGTAATGTATTTGAAAAAGGCAATTAACCAAAATGCCTCAACATGTAATTTTGTAAAAGCCCCTAGAAACTGAAGATCCAATTCAATTATTGAAAACCACTTCGTGCTCAATTGTTGAAGTCCAATTGAAGTAGTATATGTAACACACTCCTGCAAAATTGTAAGTAACCTATCATGTTAAACCATGTCACGTTCAAGTTCTTGTCTTATTAAAGGCAAAGTAATTACGGTTCAATCATATGTATACTTGATTTTTGTAAATATTTCAACTTTTGATTTGAACAGTTTTGCAAGATGATTTTTCAAAAACTGGTTCCTTGCCTTTTGTATATTTTGCAAATGAAAGGTACGCCTCCAATCATTCTAGTTTACATAACTAAAAATCTAGGGATGAGAATGCCTTCAGTCATTTCCATACAAATTAAATCAGTTCAATTTACACAACAAATGCAATCATTCCAACACCTCCATCAAAAACTCTACAAATAACTTATGTCACCATACACAAATCACCGACAATCGAATATTTCTCACTTCTCTACAACAAGTTTCATAAAGAAAACCAGTCCTTATCTTTCTCTGGTACGATCTCCTTTGTCACAATAAATTTTTTTCTTATGTTTTTGTTTCTATTTTCATACAGAAACCATACAAAACGTAGAATTTAACAAGGAGAATGACAGAACTCTGCATTTTGTTATTTCTTTCTTAAGCTCTAGAAGACAACAACTAATTATATGTATGAAACGAAGGTCTTAAGAGAGAATTTAACAAAAGTTTGAGACTAATTTGATTAAAATAAAAAGGTCAAAAGCCTATGTGTACTTAGAATCAAAGCTAGAAGACGAATTTGAACTTTGGAGCCGTTCCTAATTCCATGTGTTGAATTAATTTATGTTACTGGTTAGTTTAAAGTTGCCAAAAAAGTGAAGAAAATTTTAAAAGTAAAACATGTTCTCTTTTTAAGAATTAAGTGGACACTGATGTTGTTTTTGGATGTATGGATGCTTATTTATGTAGCTGAAATTTTCAATTTCTTATTTAATTTAAGTCCTTTTTAATTATTTTTATCTGAAACTCAGAAATAAACTCAATTCAATACAATGTTTCAACCAATCCAGTTGAAATCCCCTTGTTTACATTTCTTAAAATTAGAAACATATGTATTATAGAAATAAATTATATGATAAAAATGTAATACACCACTTGATTTGAGAAAAGAACTCTTGATATCAGAATAATATCCACTGTATAAGAAATCACATTAATCCAATATCTAATCAAAGGAGCAAAGCTGGTCCTGCTACTGCCATCGTTATTATTAAGCTTAATCCAAATAGAATCTGCTGCATCTTGGTATTGTTCGCTCTACTGGTTTCATTGGGAAGGAGCTAAGTTACGTTGAAATTGCCTACAGGAAGGAATGAGATATTGAGATCTTGGTAATAATAATAGCCAACACATGTACAAGCCAAGCCAAGCGAGTAATACCTCTTCCACTGCCAGAACCACATCCTGCTTTTATTGCATCTCTGATAACATTTATGGTGGTATTGTTGTAGAACTCAAAATTTTCCATAATGCCTTCTATGCAATTCAGAACCGAATAAATCTGCGAAAGGCACGTTCCGTTGCAGAATTCATCAACATATTCAGCAGACACATTCAGGTTTCCAGTCTCGTTCAGCCTGTAGGCCACTTTGCAGCTGTTGTGTATCTGAGACTTGCCAAGTGAAAAAGTTATATGTTAATCAATGTCTCAAGTATCTTTCAGGTTTTCCTATTTAAGATTCTGCATACATGATTATCACTGAAACATAGCACTGCTTTTGCCACAAGACCGGCGGTATTAACTGCCGCACGACTCACTCGACCATGGACTGTGCCTACATCGGCTGCACCTTGGGCACCTTTCCCTGTATAAGCCACATACGATTATCAATACTTACTAATTATAACTAAACACACAAGTTTTCAATATTTTCTGGGAAACCTTGTTCCTCTTTCACACACCTATGTTGCACCAGAAAAGGAAGATACAGACAATAGCTACTTCCAAGCCAGAGATTCTAACTGTTAAGGAATTTGCCATTGTTAAAGACTGTAGGTGAAAGGATGAGGGAAAAAGGGACGAGTTAAGGCTACTTATATACCAAAGTGGTGCCACCAATTTTTGAAAATTCCACAGTTAGTTGCTTGACGTCACCATATTCTGTTTCCAAGATTGACTCATATTATCCAACTTAAATATTCCCGTTGAATAAGTTAACAATTGTGAGCCTCTAATATTTTTTAGCCCTTCTATTCAATGATGTGAACTCTTTCATTTCTCTGGAATTACTGATGTATGCAGCAGATCAAGTAATCAAGCGAATTTTTAACGAATTAGAGTGTTATAACAACTAATGACAATATATGCAGAATTAAATAAAAAAGATCTGCTTGTCAGCTCTGCATGTGACCATAGTCAGGTGAAATGGATTGAAGCAAGGGGAAAACAGTTGGATGGAAGTCACCAACTTTCACTTGCCTAATTAAAATTTATCTAAGATTACTTAAACTCACACCTAAAATCATTATTTTTCATGTTAATACCTTCATCACAAGCAAGTTGCTTCTCGGTTTCATTGTCAAGAATACGTCTTTAGATCAAAATCCAAGTAATCGATGCAAGCAAACGTTAGCATTGTACGTGAAGGGGTGGTAATAGTTCAGATAGAAAACTCTGGACGTTAGAATTTCCCACTAAAGCGTTCAAACACTGAAGCTCTGTTCTGAGTCCAGGAGCTTGTTCCCAAAACAAAATGGGAATGTTACTGTTGCGAGCCTGTGTCTCAGAAACAAGGCTCAACGTGAGTAATTTCAATGGAATTTTTATGTTTCTTTTGAAAGGTCTAGGATTTCTGATACCATGATTGGGACTATGTTTAGACATGTTCAAGTTCCAACTGGAGAATTAACAGTCACCATCCAGGGATAAAATCAGTGGTTTTCGTATAAGCTAAGCAACCCGATATGAAGTGAATTTGTTAATAGCATCTATTAGAAAAAGGAGGAGGTACTACATTTGCATAGCTCAAACACGATATGTGGGTGCATCAGGAGGATAATTCGCAATGGGCCTTCAGATGAGTACATTTATCTCATAGGTAAGTATAAACAACTGTTCCTCGCTTGGACTCCAAGAGCATAGGTAACGTGATTTGTGGTCACCTAAAAAACATCGGCTACCAGAAAAAGATGATCTGATATATCTAACTGAAGCCAATTGATCTATCCCTGGTTTGCTTTGCACTAAGTAAAAGATAAAGAGCAGATTGCTTTCCACTAACCGTTGACAAATTGTGAACGCAACTCGGAGTAACTTGCAAAGAGATGTTTAATCTTCAGAGGCAGGTTCTTATGAAGGGATTATTTGCTCCACAAAGGAAGCATAAACATTGATTATCTGGAGTTTGAAAAGGAGAGTATGAAACTAACCGGGTGAGTAAGGTTTAGTGGAGGTACTGACAATTTAACCTTTAGATAAAATAATAGTAACTTGGATGGTATCTTAAACTATAATAGCTTGTAAAGTGATAAATATTTTCGATAAGCTTAATTTATATCATTATAAGCAATTGTTCAATATTACGATTATTGTAATAGAGGGCAATAGTTGACACAGATGAGATGCCATTATTTTGAAGTAATCAGTTTAGTCAAATAAGGTTAGAGATAGTATTGAACATGACTCAATATTTGGTCTCATTATTAGAGCGAGAGACAATTGTTTGATTTTTACTTCATTAAAAGATATAATAACTCACTAAAAAAGAAGTAAAAATTATTAGTAGAATGCCAACCAGTAGAATCAGTAATCTATTTAACATTAAAATAAACTCTCAAAATAAGATAACCAATGTCTAAAAATGTGAAGACCAGAAAATAATGTCTATTTAAGACAATGGATGATGGGTAAAACATTAACATAAGGATAGTACATTATTCATGTATTACTTAACAATATAAAGTGCAAATGTCTAGTCAAGTGATTGTGAGAACAATAAGAATGCCAACTAAATTTTGGTAGAGTTAGTATCATCAATATGAGTACTATCACTAATAGAACAATGGAAATTATATTTTACAAGAGTATGCTCATTTTAGAATATGTAACATGCATAAGAAACAAGCTCAGTAGTGTATTTGGCTTATTTCAAGTAATACCTAGACTAGTCAGACAAATTTTTAAAGCCAAAAAATTGAGTCCAAGATCCTTCGTGTCAAAATTTTGACTAAGAAAACTAACTATATATTTAGATTTATGACAAATAAAAGAAACTTAGAAAGTAGTCTTATTTAGAAGAAAAAACCATATACAAAGTGGTTAAGTCAATGTGATCGAAGTTGTGAATTGATAAATGACTAATTGACAATATTTATATACTCATATTTAGTGTGTTTTGCTTGTTATTTAACAATTTTCTAGCATTTTTCTACTTATTTTACTTTAAGTGTGTTTGTAGGTGGTAATTGCCTTCATAGACTAAGAGGAGATATATTCTAGTGAAATTATGGCATGGAATGGAAGAATCAGAGCAATTGTGGACTTACACAGCTATGTACATTGAATGTGTAAGTCACTTTAAACTTTTGGAGCTTTAACAACATAATTCCTGCCTATGAGGAGTTACACGCCAGTTTATGTTGGCATACACGACGATGTATATTGCCCATCTAAGTCTTTATGATTGTGTAAAGTCACACATTAAGGCATTTTTGAAGATACACGATCGTGTAAGTAACTATGTATATCCTAGAAACCCTAGTTTTTACTATAAAAGGATATTATTAAAGGCTACACGAAAGGAGGCAAATTAGAAGCATTTTTTAAGTCATAAGAAACACAGAGAAGAGACAATTTTGAACAGAGGGCAAGGAAAACATGAAGATTTTATCAAAGATTCGATAAAAAGCATCCTTCAATCCAAATTGCAAGGAGATTCATTAGAGACAAAAGGGAGATATAGAATATGAATTCTTTCATTTCTATTTGTTCTTATGAATATTTGTTAATATATTTGTTTTTTATGTTTAGGAACTAAATTTTTTAGTGCCTAGGTGTGATGACACCTAAGTTGTGATGACAATATGATATAATCTTTTATTCAATGCAATTTTATTAATTGATTTATTATAATTTAATTATACGTTGTATTCTTAGACTAATATATTTGGAATATTAGTCTAATGTTTGATTTTATATGATTGAGGTTAAGAAATCCTTTCGCGTGAATAGATTTACCATAATTGGAAGGAGTTGCATGTAAACCTGAAGATAGGTTGACATAAATCCTCTAAGATTAGGTCAAACCTAATAGTGAAATTCAAGAATTAATAATGCAATCTTAGGGGTTTTAACTAGAATGAGATTTTAGTTAATCAATTGAGGGTTAGTTGTTAATAGTCTTATGAAAGATATAAGCATAAGATAGTAATTTCAAGGTCCAATAATCAATAATTTGATAGTTAGTATTTAAGATATCTTAGAAGGATTTATCATGTAGGTACTACTTATTTGATATTGACTATTCGTAGTATTTTCCTTATATGAGTTCGTTATTTTTCAACTTTAGTTTAGTTTTTTTAATTTTCAAGTAAATTCACAAAATGATTCAACAGTTAGATAATAGAAAAAGGGTTAATAATAGTATTTATAGTCCTCGTGGTGTTGAGTTGTACTTGTTAGCGCTAGCTACATCTAAACATGCACTTGCAATTAAAACTTATAAATCTTTATAAGTAATTAAATTCAATTGAGTTTCTACCATCATTGCCATGAAATTTAGTATTAAGAAATCCTAGCTTTTATTAATATAGCCATTATTATTTTATTTTTATTTTTATTTTTAATTAATTAATTAATTATATTGAATCCTTGGTTTCTTATCTTTCACGTATCTTGAGGTCAGTTTATGACCTAAAGTAATCCATTGAACTTAGTAGACAAAGATCTAAAGATTGAGAGAATAACTCATAGAAATCTCCTTCGAACCCACTTATAGAGTTCAAGTTAAATAAAAAAACAGAGGACTTGGAAGGTTATATTAATACCGAAGAATCAGGAACCATAGCACACCAATAAAAAATGATGTTTGATTAAGCTAAATCGAACTTAATTGGAGCAGAGTCCATCATCGTCAGACTGACTATTAGTGCCAATAATTTCAAAATTAAGCTAAGTATTGTTTACTACAAGAAAAGTAGGAACTAACAAAGGAAAATTACTGACAGACAATAAACTGTTGCAAATTAGTGACAGAAACCCTATTTTTGTCGCTAAAATTGACAGAAAAAAATTCATTTAGTGACAGTTTTAATCTCAGTTGCTAAATATAGAGGGAAACTGTCCTGAAAAAATTAGCAATGTACTTTAGGAATAGTAAAAGTTTCCTTTAGTAATTACACTGAAATTAGCAATGGAAAATTAATATCCGTCGTTAAATATGGAAGGAAGTATACTGACGGAACCATTACCGTCAATAAATAATGAGGGAATTAAAGGTGGTATAATAAAATTTAAAATTTCCAACAGAAATTAGCAATGAAAATTTTCGTTAGTAAATCACTTTTAAAACACCCGAAAGTCCCTACCCCCGGTTCATCTTCTTCATTTCTTCTTCAACGCTCTTTGATCTTCTTCCTCCTCCAGTGACTTCCTCTGGAACTAAAGTTTGTTTCTTTCTTGCTTTTTTTTCTCCGGCTTCTTTATTACTCTTTCTTGGTGGGTTTTTAATTGTCATATATAGTATTGATTTGTGTGTTGAATTCTTTTTCTAGCTAAAAAAGAAATGAGGATTGTTGAAGAAAGCCCATAAGATCTCTGTGCTTTGTGATGCTGACATCGCTTTGATCGTCTTCTCCAGTAAAAGGAAGCTTTTTGAATACTCTACTAAATTCTGGCTAGTACGCGTCCTCAATCTTTCTTTTAGCTCTCCTCATCTCTGTGTTAGTTTATGGGCATGTCTTTGATCTAGAATTTTGTTTCTTGTATATTTATTGTAAATCTATTAAGGCTATAGAAGATAATTCTTAATGCAATATTCCAACGAGCCATTTTGCCTTATTTGTTTTGAGGGTAATGTATAATCGTCTGGTACTTTCTGTTTGGTGGATTTAGTTTCAATTGTAGTGAAGCAAAAAGGCATACAGAATTCCATTTATGTGTTTTCATTTACCAAAAAAAAACTTAACATCCATCGGCAAATTGTTAGATATTTACTAATGATAAGTTTTCTATTCATCTGAAAATATTACGTCGGAACATATATTTTTCTTCAGTAAAGTTACCGACGGTTTCTTTTTCTTTGTCAGTAAATTTACCTATGACCGAATCACCAAAGGATTTGTCTGTCAGTTTATTCCATCGATAGTTTATATTACTGACATAATTTTATCATTTACCATCAGAATTTTCCATTGCTAATCGATGGATTTCTTGTAGTTGTTCAGATGGTGCAACGATCTGTTCAATTTGATAGGCTACGAGATGAAGATCCTAATGCACATATCTCAAACTTTCTGGAGATTTGTGATACTTTCAAGATTAATGGTGCCAATGAGGACATAATTAGATTGAGAATATTGCTGTTTTCATTGAGGGGTAAGGCCAATCAATGGTTAAAATCTTTGCGTAGATCACCACTTACTACGTGGGATCAAGTAGCGGAGAAATTTCTTTTAAAGTACTTTCCATTGGCAAATGTTGTTAAGCTAAGGAATGATATCTCCTCTTATTCTTAGGCCAATTCAAAGGCACTATATGACACATGGGAGACATTTGAGGATATGTTAAGGAAATACCCACATTATAGTATACCATTATGGATGCAAATTCATACATTCTATAATATGCTAAATCAAACTACAAGGTAGAAGATAAATGTAGCAGCTGGGGGTACTTTGAATAATAAGACAGTAGAAGCATCCCATAACCTTATTAAAGATGATGTGATGAAGTACAACTATTAGTGGGGCTCTTCTCAAGCAAGACTTAATAAGCCAGTGGGGGTACATAAAGTAGATGCAGTAGCACAATTGACAAATTACGCTAAGGCTTTGAATAGAAAAATTGATGGATTAACTATGAGTCATCATTTTCGAGTTATATAGTGTGAGGTGTATGAGCTAAGAGATTCAACAGAAGACTATCAAGCACTATAAACCAAACATATGCATTATATGGAGAATGCTCACAGACACCCTAGAACAATCCAGAAAATAATACATACAATTAGGATGGAGCAATCACCCCAATTTATCTTAGGGGAGTTAAGGAAAGCAAGGACTAACACTCCATCCAGATTTCAACAACAACCACCTCAAGCTAAGAAGCCAACTCTAAAAGATATGATGGCTAAATTTGTTCAAGAATAAGTCACAAGAAATCAAAGAATAGAGGCTTTTATACCTAATTTAGAGAATATTGTCAGTCAAATAGCAAAAATATTATCTTAAAGGCCATAAGGGAGTTTTCCTAGTACCACTCAGACAAATCCTAAAAATTATGTGATGGAAGTCACCTTTAGGAGCATAAAGAATGTGTAAGTTGATAGCCAGATCCAAAGTAATGAGGAGAGTGGCAAAAGAGTCAAGAGAAAGCTAAAGATGTAGTGCAATACCCAAAAATTAAAGAATTCTAGCTTACCATCCCATATCTAACAAAGTTGAAGAAAGATCACATAGATGAGCAATTTGGTAAATTTCTTGAACTATTTAAGCAACTTCATATCAACTTACCTTTTGCTTAAGCTCTTTTGCAGATGCCCAAGTACATAAAATTCTTAAAGGAATTACTATATAAAAAGAGGAAATTGGAGGAGTTAGCTACAGTGAGACTAAGTGAGGAATGCTCAATGATCCTATAAAACAGATTACTTAACAAACTTAAAGATTCAAGGAGTTTTACTACCCTTTTTTATTGGTAATTTGTCAGTAGAAAAAGCCTTAGCTAATTTAGGAGCTACCATTAATTTGATACCTTAAAAAATTATTTACGAAATTGGGATTAAGTGAACCCAAACCTACTAGGATGAGTATTCAATTGGCTAATAGATCTATTAAATATCTTAGCAGCATCATTATGGATATACTCATTAAAATTGATAGTTTCATCTTCCCAATGGATTTTGTAATATGAATGAAGATATAAATATCTTTAATTCTAGGTTGACCATTCCTAACTACAACTAAAATATTATTAATGTTAGTGATGGCAAACTAGTTCTTAGGGTGGGAGAAGAAGAGGTCACTTTTAAAATAATTTATGCCATGAAACATGCCCTCGAATATGATGATTCTTTTAATTTTATTGATACTAATAATTATACAATTTCAAACATTATGCATGAATATTTATCTAAGGACATGTAGGCGTTGTCTATTATTCAAGGTGAGGAAGCAGATGAGGGCAACAAGCCTCTTATGAGAAAGAAAGAGTCAAAAGGAATTCAAAAAGATAAAGAGACAAGGTTAAAACCCTTATTCAAAGAACCACCAGAGTTGGAGTTGAAGAAATTTCCCTAATCATTTAGAATATGCATTTCTTGAGAAGGAGTCAAAATTGCCTATAATTATTGCATTAACTCTCAAAGTGAATAAACAAAATTGTTAAATGTGCTTAAGGAGTATAAAAGAGCCATTACTTGGAAGATATCTAATATTAGAGGAATTAACCCTTCCTTTTGCCTGCTTAAGATTTTAATGAAGGAGTAGTTTAAACTAGTAGTATAACTCTAAAGAGGTTTAGTCCCCATAAGAAGGAAGTGTGTAAAGGTACAAGTAATTAAACTATTTGATACTGATTATTTCTTAAAGTTCTTAAGTGAGTCCTGTGCAAGTTGTGCCAAAGAAGGGAGGAATGATGGTGGCACCCATTGAGAAGAATGAGTTGATTCCTACAAGAGTCATTATTATGTAGAGAATATGCATTAATTACAAGAAGCTGAATGATATAACAAGGAAAGACCACTTCCCTTTGCCTTTCACAGACCAAATGTTGGAACAACTAGTTCGACAAATTTACTATTATTTATTGGATAGAATTTTGGGCTACATTCAAATTCCAATTACCCTAAAAGATTAAAAGAAAAATAATATTCATATGTCCTTATAGTACATTCGCTTATAGGAGGATGCCTTTTGGATTATGCAATACACTTACTACCTTTTAGAGGTGCATAATGGTTATCTTTAGTGATCTAGTAGAGGATATAATGGAGGTATTTATGGATGATTTTTCTGTTTTCAGTGATTCTTTTGATTTATGCTCTATAATTTAGACAAAGTGTTAAAGAGATGTGAGAAAACAAATATAATGCTAAATTGGAAAAAGATGTCATTTTATGGTATAAGAGGATACAATTTTAGTCCATAAAATTTCTCATAAAGGTATTGAGGTAGATAAAGTAAAAATTGAAGTCATAAAGAAACTATAATTCCCTTCCTCGGTTAAGGCTATAAGAAGGCTTTTACGTCATGTGGGCTTTTATAAAAGATTTATCAAGGATTTTTCTAAAATTGTTGGGCCTTTAATCATGTTATTATAGAAAAATATGCCATTTAAATTTACTTAAGAATGTTTGGATGCTTTTAACATTCTTAAGAAAAAGTTGACAAATGCCTTGATTATGGTTGCAGTACATTGGGATTTATCATTTGAGCTAATATGTGATGCAAGCAATTTTGTAGTAGGTGCAGTACTTAGATGATAAAAGGATAAACATTTTCAACCAATTTACTCTGCTATCAAGACTTTGACAAATGCCTAGGATAATTATTCTTTGATAGAGAAAGAATTGGTAGTAGTAGTAGTTTTTGTATTTGACAAATTTAGATCTTACCTAGTTTTGTCTAAAGTTTTTGTTTATACTAACCGTTCTACATTGAGATACTTGCTAAATAAACTAGATACTAAATCTAGATTAATTAGATGAATTTTATTGTTTTAGGGATTTTATTAAGAGATTAAGACAAGAAAGGAGCTGAAAACTTGGCAGCAGATCATCTATCTCACCTTAAGAAGCTGAATGAAGAAGACATTGAAGATTCATCCTTAAAAGAGTGCCTTTATAATTTGGAGGAGGTAAGAAAGGTCAAAAGCCCTTAGTTTGTAGATATTGCAAATTATTTAGTGGCTAGGATCTTATCTGAAGGTCTTTCTTATCAGTGAAAGAAGAAACTCTTTACTGATCTGAGGGACTATTTTTGGGAAGCTCCATACTTGTTTTGTTTTTGTGAAGACCAAATAGTGAGAAGATGTGTACCTCACTCCAGGGGGTGTAAGATCCTACAACATTGTCATGTTGGATCTACCGGAGGGCACTATAGTGTGAATAAGATGACTTAGAAGATCCATGAGTAAGGTTTTTATTGGCTTTAAATTTTTAAGGATGCACGAAGATATGTAATGTTAGACCTCGTTTTTAGAATCCAACTCTGGAATCATAAAATGTGAGCGCATTACCCAGAAGAGTTAAAATTTGTAGGGAAAAATTTTGCCGCCAACAATGGCAGGTTCAACGCGACAAAGTATATGTTCGCTGCGGAGAAACCATGGAATTATTTCCAAAGCCTCTTGGGGATAAACACGCCGCAGCGAAAGGTCAAGCCTCGCTACGGCGAAGTTACCAAAAATCACACAAAAATACCATTCGGGAAAGGTTCGCCACAGCGAAACCTTCAATTCTGGCAACCCAAAACCCAACAATCAAACTTTACCATTCCACAACCCTTAACCACTCATCCAAAAGATGAATACAAACATATACTAAAGAAACTTCTTCAAATCCTTAGTCTCTTGAGGATGAAATGCGAAAACTTGGAAAGTTGTGAGTAAATGCAATTAAATTTCATTAACATCAAAAGAAAAGAGTTTTACAAAGATTTAATGGGCATTTCAAGACACAATACAACCTTGGTCTCATAATCCAAATTACAAAATACACATGAATAAGTAAAACTTGAAATGTAGCTAAAGCCTTGTGTTTTCCCAAAAACTAATTCAAAATACAAAAATATACAAATTTGGAGTGATGCCTTAACTCTCGACTTGATCACTCAATCTCTTTCTCATCACCTGGAAATGAGGAAGAATGGGGGTGAGCTTAAAAGCTCGTGGGTAGCAAGTTTATAACCAAGAAACAAGCAAAACCATCGAAAATATTCATTTCCAAAGTAAACTTGCATTGAATCCATAAAATAAATATTTCTCAAATTCTCAACTTGTCAACCAATTCATAAACAACATAAATCATGTATTCACTAACTTGTCAACAGATCATAAACACATAAGCAATCAGAATGGTTTAGGTAGGTCTATAAGGGAGTTCTTGCGAATCTCCAGTATAACAGAATGGACTATCACAAACCTACATAATGGTTTTATGTAGATTATAAACATGAGGGAGTCTGTGAAGAATCTCCATGCCACTAGCAGGTAGGTGGGAAAAGCCTTTAACATGGTTAATGTGCATGTGACATAACAGAATGGACCACCACTAACCCACGCAAATATGAATTTCATGACCTAAAAACATATTACCCAAAAGGCACATTTCGGAAACATAATTTCCATAAACATGATAGATTTCAATTACCATTTCCATCTTCATTTCATAAATCATCAACAAGATTTATATACCCAATATGTAGCAATTTCATAAATCATTCAAGGAGCAATAAATGCAACATTTATCAAGCAATTTAAAATCATTTAACTCTATTGATTTGAAAAACATTTATGGCTCATTAACTCAACTATAAACATGTAACTCACCTTGAATTCCTTGCTTAAAAACTTGCTTAAAGGTGCCTCTCCTCTTGCCTTTCTTGATTCCCTTTAACATTGACAAAAATCCCAATTCAATAGGAATACAAATTGAGAATCCCACAAAGCATATTCATTAAAATTGATTCTAGAATACTTAAACCCATATATTTCTTAAACTTCATAAACAAAACCCTTCCAAAAATCCAAAAGAATAAAAATGAACTTACCTTTAATCTTCACCAAATAAAAAGATGTTTAGCTTAAATGGAAGCTCTTCTCTTCCTCTTTCTTTTTCTCTTCTTGAACAACCTCAAAATTACTCTTAAAAACTAAGAAAAGATGAAACCCTAATTGCTCTTCCTTCTTTTCTCTCCTTTCTCTCTTCTTTTCATTATTTTATCTTCTTCTCTGCCTCATTCATGTTTTTCCTTCTTCCCAAGAGCAAGACCACATTTTCCTCTTCCAATTCTATCCTTAATGAGTGTAAAATGTAAACTTTGCCCTTGCTTTAATGCCTTGCAACTTTTATACTTAATTACCTTGCCAAATTTGCCCTTGTACACTCTTACTACTTTAATTCTAACATTTTTATTCTAAATTCTAATTGCTACTTATGCTTGCTAAATTAATGACTAAATTTCAAGGAAATAAAATAAATAAATAAAGTATCATAAAATAAAATAAAATAAAATAAAATTGAATTTGGGGTCCAACATGTAACTTTATGTAATAGATGCCAATGATTACGTAATGTTTCTCTCCAGAATGTGATGGCCCAAATTTTCATTCTTGTTTGTGAAGTGTTTGATATTTGGTGAATTAATTTCATAGGTTCATTCCCATCTTCATTCGGTAATAGATACATCCTAGCAATTGTTGACTATGTTTCTAAATGGGTAAAAGTGCAAGCTTCATAATGTTATTTGTTGTACAATTCCTAAAAATTTATTTTCTCATTTTGGCACACCTAGAGCAATTTTTAGTGATAGGGCATACCTTGTTGTAATGCAAAATTTGAAAAGGTACTGAAAAAGTACACAATCACTCATGAAATTGCTACTCTATATCACCCTCAACAAGTGGCCAATTTGAGGTAGCTAATAAGGACTTTAAATGAATTTTGGAGAAAACTATAGAGCACTAAAGAAAAGACTAATAAACTGAGATAGATGATGCTCAATGAGCTTATAAAATGACAAATAAAAAACCAAATGGAATTACACCCTACAGGCTAGTCTATGTAAAAATGTGTCATCCACCTATTGAATTAGAACATAAGGCATATTAGGCAACTAAACTCATGAATTTTGATCTTCAATATGCAAGTGAGAAGCAAAATTTCCAATGTAATGAATTGGAAGAATGGTGATTGATGGCTTATGAAAATTCTAAAATTTACAAGAAGAGAGTTAAGAATTATCATAACGGAAGATTAAGCAGTCACGACAATTTAAGAAGGGGGTTCAAGTTCTTTTATTCAATTCTCCCTTAAGATTATTTCCTAGTAAGCTTAAATCAAGATGGTATGGACCCTTCATTGTGGAAAAAGTATTTCCATACAACATAATTGGGATAATTCATCTGCATAATGGTAAGTTTAAAGTAAATGTCCATCATTTAAAGTTATATCTAATATTGAACTTGGTCATAATGTAGAGGATATTAATTTAATCAAGTCACCTTGAGCATGAAAGCTAGGTCGAGCTAACAACATTAAATAAGCGCTACTTAACAGGCAACCTAAGAATTAAGATATGTTTCATTTTTATTTCATTTCCAATTTTCTGTATTAACTTAGGACTTTATTTCATGTTATTTTATATTATATTATTTTCATGTTCTTTGTTGTCGTCGTCATCGTCGTTGTCGTTGTCGTTATTGTTGTTGTTGTTGTTGTTATTCTTCTTCTTCTTATTATTATTATATTTTTTATCCTTTTTGTTTATATTTTTCAAGGATGGATGTGACTAATATAAGATGGATCTTCCTTTAATTCAGAACTTTATGCATATTTTTATTCGGGGTAGTAACAATATTTTTTATGTACTTACATTGGGGACAATGTACAATTTTAAGTGTGGGGAAGGGAATTCAATCATCTTAAGTTTATTATAATCTTTTTTATTAAATCTTATTAACTAATACCCAAAACTAGTTTAAATATATCCATAATACTTTATACCATTGTTGATTTTTAGATTGAATAAGTATGCAAAATGATAAAAGTTAGAATATACTTGCTTTTAAAAGTTATATATTTACCAATCATTAAGATAATCAATTTGAATGAAATTGCATATTACTTACATACAAGATCTTTTTTGTGAGCTTTTAAGCCTAAGAACAAACACATCATTATTTTAAGCTCATTTATTCTTTTATGTATGTTATCAAGTATAGTTGAATGATTTTGGAACTTGCTTTTATTATTTATATTGAGACCATATTTGTTAAATTAGAAGCATTGAAATGATAAAGGCATTTAGATTCAACCTTTTGTTTAGCATTTTTTTTATAATTATCCCACCATATTTTATCCCTTTAGAATAACTAATTTTGAGACTTATCCATTTCACTAATTATAGCCACATTAATATCCTGTAACTTATTATCCTTATCAAACCTTAACCTAAGCCTCATTCAAACCTTGCATTAAGAGCTTTTGATTTTTGTTTCTAGCTTACTTATAAGTGGTCGAGATATGATTTTATTGCAAGCTTATGGTTAAGAATCCTTCTATGTATTGATTTGAGAGTTCTTACACTCTTCACCTGAAACACTTTAAGTGCATTGACTAAATCCTTAGTAAGGGTTTAAAAATCTATGCTTTTGATTTCAAAAAGATTATCTTTGTGATTGCTCTTGGTATATTGACTTATGAAGGTTGGTTTTGTAATGACTTGAATCTGATTGTATGTTAATTTGATTTATATGATATGATGATTTGGAGTGTGGATGGATAGGTTAAGGTTAATAAGGGATGAATATTTTAAGTTTTATGATTTAGATTATGATTTGCTTGAGGACAAAAAAAGCTTAAATGTGGGGATATTTGATAAATGATTAATTGACTATATTTATGTACCCATATTTGGTGTCCTTTACTTATTATTTAATGTTTTTATAGTATTTTTCATACTCATTTTGCTTAAAGTATGTTTGTAGGTGATAATTGCCTTTATAGACTGAGAGGAGATGTATTTGGGTGAAATTATGGTATGGAATAGAAGAATTAGAGCAACTATGGACTTACACAACTGTGTACAGTGACTGTGTAAGTCATTTTAAGTCTTTGTGACCATGTAAAATTATGAATTAAGGTCGTTTAAGTGACAATTTATATCCCCAAAACCCTAATTTTTACTATAAAAAGATGTTATTGAAATCTATATAAGAGGCATATTAGAAGCGTGTTTTTAGTCATAAGAATCATATATAAGAGGTAATTCTAAATAGAGGACAAGAGAAACACGAAAAATAGGTCACAAGATCCAATCGAGAGTATCCTTTGATCTAAATTGCAAGAAGATTCATTAGAGACCAAAGGGAGATACAGAACATGAATTCTTTTATTTCTATTTGTTCTTCTGAATATTTACTATCGGATTTTTTCTATATTTAGGGACTAGTGTGATGACCCGTAAGTTGTGATGATAATATGATATAATATTTTATTCAATGCAATTTTATTTGATTTATTTATTGTGATTTAATTATGTAATATTATTGAATTGATATATTTGAAATATTAGTCCAATGTCTGATTTCATATGATTGAGATTGAGAAATCCTTTTGTGTGAATAGATCTACCATAATTGGAAGAAGTTTCATGTAAACCTAGAGATAGGTCGACATAAATCCTTTGAATTAGGGTTAAACCTAATAGTGAAATTTACAAATCAATAATACAATCTTAGGGGTTTTAACTATAAAGAGATTTCAAATAATCAACCGAGAGTTTGTTGTTAATAATCTTAAGAAAGATATTAACATAACATAGGAATTTTCACAATCCAATAATCAATAATTTAATTGCATGATAAAAGTTTATTGTTTAAGATATCTTAGGGGGATTCATCACTTAGGTACTACTTATTTGATATTAAATATTTGTAGTATTTTCTTTATCTGAGTTCATTATTAGTCAGCTTTATTTTAGTTTGTTTTCTTTAATTTTCAAGCAAATTCACAGCATGATTTAGTGGTTAGATAATATAAAAAGGTTTAATAATATTCCTTACAATCCTTGTGGGACTAAAGCATACTTGTCAGTGCTAGTTATCGCTACACTGTACATTTGTGGTTAATACTTATAAATATTTATAAGTAAAAATAAACAAATCATGAATCAATAAACTTAGGTCAAACTAAATGGCTGAACCAATGAATAAATCCAGATGACATGGCAAGACAAGAAATGTTTGTATGACAAAGAGGTAAATAGATATGGATATGTGTCAAAGTTTTGTTAGAAAACAATGTATTGCTGAAAACACAAATATTTTTTACATTGACATCTTAGGACATAATGGAACATTTGACACGTATAGTTATTTGATTGGGACAAGTCATAACATCTAAAGTAGTAAATGAGTAAAGGATGTGCACCTATAACAAAATTAGTTTGATATGAATAGATGTGTTTTTTTATAATAAGGATAATATCATATTGGTGATCCCAAGATAACGAATCCTATGATGGGGTCATAATGGAGATCAAAGTGATGTAAATCAACTATGACATCACCAATAGTGACAATAAATGGTATCGAACGACTACAAGAACTAACAAGATTTAATGATGGTGGATATAATGAGACCAAAAGAAGCTTTAACACTAACTTAGAAAATATGAGAGTAAAGAGTTAGCCTATTTATAGGCAAAGTCTAACTAAGTGATACATATAGACTAAGATAAAATCAATACAATGTATATTATCTATTAAATCATAACTAATTTATCATAACTAATGGAGAGAAATTGATAAATAATATATTGATCAAATAATGTAATGCAATATATTTATAACAAAATATGCATTTCTCAAATTTTAGTGAATAGTTGTCTTCATCCAATGCAAGCAAAGCGCAATGGAGTAAATGTGTCTTGAATAAGTAATTAAAGTAGCCATCCACTTTCATTTTTCTACTTATTTATGCATAATAATTTATTTATAGAGGAAAATTTTGTGAACCTAAAAGATGAATAAATGGATATAAAGAGGCTTGGTTTTTATGTGTCTTATAAACTATAAGATGAAATATTCTATATTAGTAACATTAGACATTGAAAGAAATAACAATTTATGTATGGATCTTTTCTTTAGCATCATATTACATTGACCTTTAAATAGCCTATGCATCAATAATTGAAATTATCAACTTTCAACTTTTATAAAGAGTGAATTAGAGAGAAATATATATAAAGTTATATGGTGTATTTGTTTGAGGTTTTAGGTGTCTGTGAATTGTTAAGTTTGAGTGTGAAGGTTTTAGGTATGTGAATTATTAAGTGCGAAATTATCTTCTACACATTATGTGCTCTACAAAAATTATAATAATGAAAGTTTTCATCCTCCTTCTCCTATATACATAGACATAGTCATCATATAAAATCTATATGTCTTGTTTCCTCCATTTCATAGTTATATTCTTGTCAAGTTATTTATTATTATAAATAAGTTAACACGTTGGGGTATTTTCACTAATATAATATATTTACCTGTATTAAATTAACATCAAAGCTATAAGCTATGAATTGCTTGAAGGAAAATGTAATGATAACAAAGTTTAATATTGATAAGTTTGACTACTCAATCAATTTTTCTTTGTAGCAAGTTAAGATGAAAGTTATCTTAGTGTAAAGAAAATTGCAATCATCATTATTTAGGAAGAAAAAGATGTCATCTATATAGATAAATTAGATTCAATAATATTTGTCAAAGATTCTCACTCGTAAGTTGACTAAGAAACAACATTGTTTGTATTGTGAATGGTATAAATATCTCCATTAAAATTTGAGTTTACAAATTTTATTATATTATGATTGTTAGACTAAGTGAGGTTTTAGTATATGGATTTGTTGGTAACAAAATATATTAATACTAGTATTTTTATGGTTAGTGACATTAATGATCTAATTCATGAAGGATCAAGATCAAGCTCAATGGAAGGGTAAAGTGAGGAAAAGATATAATTGAATCAATTAAGCAATCATTTGATGGAGAAAATAAGCAAAGTAAACCATGTATTAATTTTAATTGAAGAACTATGAATAAGAAGGAATTAATCAAATCAAGATTTAAGTAAATCATTGTAATTCTTCTTTTAACCTTATCTTTGTCATTTCAACGAGTTACAATTTTAATCATTACATGATACATTTATACTTGGAAAATATTTCATATACTTATCATAATCAAGATGAAATTTAGGAATATTTAAATCTTGATGTATCAAATTATTTTTTAGAACTTTTGAAATGATTTTAGATCAATTTTTTGTCAAAAGAATGTATTTTTCCCTTTGAAGAAATTTGAAAAGAATTGAGGCATTGTTTTAGAAAGTTTGGTCAACTAATATGATTTGGGTGATCAATGTTAGAGTTTTAGATAGATTGGTCAGCTAGTATAGTAATGTGGTCGACCAATATCTTTTAGAAACATGTACCATAAGTTTATAATCATATTGTTTAACCAATGACGAATGCTTATCTAATATGGTAGAAATATTAACTAATGTTAATATTAATATATGTTATAACAACTAGTTTTTATTCCTAATGACTATTTTATAATGTTTTGACTATATATAAACCAAATATGAGATGGAGAAGAAGGTTGGATATAATATAGGGTTAATAAGAGACTTTAGAGGCCAAAGAATATATGTGTACATGACATAACATATATTTGAGTCTTTATTCATTAGTGTGAGTAAGAGAAGGATTTTTTAAGTTATACGATTATGTAATTGTTACAATAGGTGAAATTGTTTGAGATATAAAATATGAGGATTCCTCTTAACCTTAAACAAAATTTATAAAGGATTATCCTTCATTTATATTAAAGACGATATTTTATGGAGAATTGCTTTTCAGCCACTGAAGGAAGGAAGTAATGAATTTTCAAGTGAAGACTAGAAAATGCATGTAAGCCAATGATTATTTGATTAAACCACTACAAATTATTTTAATCTCCTTTTCATGTTCTTTTTAGCTATTATTGTGATTGATTTATGATTATAATGCTTGAATTTCTATAATCATTCATTAGAATAGACAATTTATTAAGTATATTTTAAATAAGGTAAATTGTGAACATACAAAATTCACCCCTTTTGTGTGTTATCCATGGTCTAACAATCATTAATTTAGAAAATATAGAGATTAAAATTGAGGAGGAGGATCAAAACCTATATTTTTTGTGTTTATAATCCCTGCCATACAAGTAATTCAAATGGACTCTAATTTATGATAGGAAGACTATCACTTTGAAAAATGTTAAAGTATCTTTATTTTCGAAGGAGCTCACTAATAAAAGAATTTTAAGATAGTTTAGGCAAAATAAATCTGAAAGCTTGGTTATTAAAGGTAAAATTAGTATAATAAATTCTAACATCTTAAAATCAAGGTACTAATCAAAATGCAAAAAAAAAAACAAAAATGTTAATTATCATTATTATAAGAAAAAAAGATACATTAAGGTTGATTATTATAAGTCAAAAATAAAACTAAAGGTGAAGATAACAAACCACTCGAAACTAATATCATTAGGGAGTTTACAGGAGATATTCTCTTAGTGACAAAGATAAAGTCTAGGCCCTATCACAAGTGACTTTTAGATACTACTTATTCTTTTCACATTTTTCTGAACTACTTCTCCATATATCAAGTTATCAATAATGGAGTTATATTAATAGGGGATAACTAACCTTACCAAGTTGATTATATAGGAATAATTAAAATGAAGATGTATGATAATGTAGTGAGAAGTATAACAAACATCCTACACATTCTAAGTTTAAAAATGAATTTAACTTCCTTGATTACCCTTATTGACGATAGGTATAGTTATAATGATGGAGGTGGAGTTCTTACTCACTAAGGATGCCCTAGCAGTAATGATTGCCAAGAATATTTGTTCTTTATATGTTTTAGATAGGACTATTGTTATAAGGACTATTTCAATAAATATATCTCCTTAATTAGATTATGATGTCAATAGGTCATTAGATATGGTATTAGGAAATATGAGTGAGAAATTTATAGCTTTGTTGAGTAATAGAAAACTATTAAGTGGATAAATTACTAAAAATTTAGAATTATATAAGCATTGTATCTTTAGGAACCAAAAAAGAGTCAACTTCTGTTTAGTTATACTTTTGAGTACACCTGCTTAGATATCTATAGACCTGCTTAAGTTCCTTTCAAAGGTAGAATTTAGTATAAGATTAACTTCATTCATGACTACTCTAGGAATGCATGAGTTTACTTTCTCAAATATAAATAAAAATCTTGTTAAATTCAAACAATAAAAGGATCTTATTTGAATCAAACTAAAAAAGAATTAAGTGTCTCATAATTGATAATAGTTCAAATTTTGGATAATAATCTATTGAATTTTCATAAATCCCATAATAAGATACACATCATATAACTATGGAAACTCCTTAATAGAATGGTATTGTTGAGTGCACAAATATAAAATTTTTAAAGAGAGAGTGTTGCGTATTATCAAATTCTAATTTGTCATGAGGTTTAGGCTGAGGCATTATCTATAACATATTATTTAGTATATCACTCTCCTAATATTTCTCTTTATTTTAAAAATCTTAAATAATTATGGCTTAATAAACTTGATAACTACTTTTTTTTTACATATAGTTGGTTATCTTGTATAAGTATATGCAAAAAATGAAAAATTAGGCTTAAGATAAAAAAATAAATTTTATTTCTTATATATAAACTAGATGTAATTAGATATAGGTTGTGGTATCTTGATCCAAAATCCAAAAAAAAAAAATCAATAGGAATATTATATTTAATGAAACTTCTATTTTCACCTAAAAAAGAGCATGTTGCTTCTTTTAGTATAAATAAAGATAGTCCATTAAAGAAGGTAGAGTTAGATCGCTCAAATAAAAACTACACTACAACCTCATATAGGAATTTATCTAATCCATGCCCTTGTCTTTGAAGATGAAGAAAATAGGGAGATACAAGAAGATATAAATTCATTACAAGAAGAGATATACAATATTACTGCTAAAAGCGGGAAACTAGGAATGAGCAAAGATTTGTTAACACTAATTTGGTAGCCTACACCTTAATAATGACACAAAAAAACAAATAATCTTAGTCTACATACTTTGAATCTATTTCTTATAATGATCATGGTAAGTAGATAAAAGCTATACATAAGGAGATTGAGTCCCTTTTAAAAAATAATACTCAGAGGCCACTAGTTAAGAAGAACATTAGTTACAAATAGGTCTTTAAGAAAAAAAAATTGCAATTCCATGAGTGGAAAATGTAAGGTAAAGCATAACTTTATTCATACTTTAGACACTCATTTTTCTATCTATAATCTTGATTTGAAATGGATGGATGTTAAATCAACTTTTCTATATATTGAAATTAAAGAGCAAATCTATATGCAGGAACTTAAGGGTTTTCTTATTGGAGAAATCTTTGTAGGAGCTAAAACATTAACATAGATAGTAGAATAAAAACTTTGACTCATTTATGATTGTTCATGACTAATCCCATAATAAAGATGATAGTTGAGTTATACTATATAACTTTAGAGCTTCTCTTTAGTTGTTTTTTTGTACCTTCTCTCTAGTGATTGGCCTTTTACCCTTTAACTCCCTCTTTTAGTTTTTTTAAAATTTTTTTGGAATAGATTCTCATGGGCCTCTTTTGGTCTCCTCACTACTCTGGTATCTTTCCCTTTGGAATATACTCAAGATGGCAGTAATGGCATAGTGCTAGTGCAAGGTTAGGGTTTTTGGAATAATTGTTCCTTTTTAGATGAATCGACGAATATAGAAAAGGAGGTTATGCAACCTTTGCCTAAGTTGAATTCCCATCAATCATCGGTCTTTAGAAATGTTGAAATAAGATTCCGATGAATAAATTTAGAGCAATAATGGTAATAGAGAAGGCGAGAAAGACAATATTAGTAGATCTTAGAGAAATATTATCGCAGTAGACCCTATTAATGATAACAAAGCTTTTTCTAGTTGCCTATGGTAAAGGTGTTGGTATCACCACTAATTAAGATGTTGCAAGCATGTGTTTTAACCTATTCCTCTACCCTTATTGAGTACTTTATGGAGAAAAGACCTTCCTTTCTATAATTTCAAACTTTTTCCATTATTAGATGGGAATACAAAATTCTGGATAAAACACTTTTGAGAGAGGAAGACATATTTTTCTTTAGATTTACAAAGGATACAAAACTCACTAAGATTTTCGAACATGGGCCTTGACACATAGGTGGTTTGTAACATTCCATTACTTGTGGGAAAGGTAGAATAGTAATTTTGAGTGGTCAGTGGGCGTTTAGAAATGCTTTGGATTGTTGGACCAATGGTGGTTGACAAATTAAATCCCACTTATGTTTTGATAATAATAAAATGTATAGAATTGGTTAAGA
>JANSVA010000114.1:18899-33884 GCA_025504915.1 Erythroxylum reticulatum | reverse complement strand
ACAATACCCTTACTTCACTATACTACAAATCAATTTAAGTAGGGGATTAAATTTGTAGGCTAACGACAACCTATCAGTAAGATATGAATAATTTCACAGAACCAATTGGCAACAAAATATTCTACAACTTGTTACATTTGATATATAATTATAGTTTTTTAGTTGTAGATAATTGTAGTTATAATGATATATTCATATTTTTGTAGTATAATTACATTTATCTTAAGTTGCAATCATCATAATAATGTAATATCATTTGTAGTCCGTACTTGATAACCTTGTAAACAAAAAGATGAGAAGACATATGACATACTAGTTAAGACGCATTTTGATTTAGGATGTGCTAGTCACTCGACAAGTGATTAAGAAATATTCTAATGCGGATCTTGTCCCTGTTTTGCTAAATAGAATCTCATAATTTGTAGTATAATCACATTTCCAATTTCTTTTTCATACAAAATAAAAACAAAGACTTGTTGTAGGGTTTTACAAAGCTTTTCTTGTGACACTATAATGAAGTATCTTAGCTTGTGTCCAGTTATTTGCACCTTAGATAAGGTCAATTTAGCTATAGATATTAGAAAGTTGTCTTTGGAAAGCAACATCAAATAATGTACAAAGATAAAAGGTACAATCAAATTGAGATTGGAATAAAAGTAAATGATTTAACTTTGTCTTCGAGAATTGTAGCCATTAACAGGAGTTATTGAGGAACTAATTTTTACTTATTTCAAAGAATTTGAAGTTGAATTTTATTATTAAAGTAGGACATTGATCAATTTGAAGATAAGTTACAATTCCATATTTCCAATATATAATTGTGCACAAGAGCAAGAAATAAATTTGAGGATAAGTTACAATCCTAGATTTCCAATACTAATTGTGCATAAGAACAAGAAATAAAGCCAGAGAGCTTTAAGGTGGCAGCTACCCTTATTGACTCACCTTAATCAATAACATCTCACTTCATCTCCTTTTTCCTACAAACTTATTGTGCTTGTGCTTGAAACAATACTAAGTCTACTTTTTTTGCAAACCTATAGCACTTGTACTTCAAACAATACTCCATTTGCTTTTTCTCCAGACCTATTGTACTCGTACTTGAAACAATCCTATTAATATCACCTAGTTACCAACTGAGACTCAAACTTTATTACTATGTGTGTAATCTTTTTATTTTAAGTACTTTATATAACCCTTATTTTATTTTACACTTATTGATGCGACTGGGTGGTTCTGACGATCTATTCCAATTTTGGTTGGAGTGAAATAGAATGCTTGAGATGTCCAATGTGGAGATAATGTTTTCCAATTGGAATTCTTCGAACTCCGACTTGGTCGACAACACTTAAGTGTTTGCACACTTTAATGTCAATCCTAACTTGTGTTTGAGACCCTGCCACCAATTGAACTTTCTGAAATCCAATCAATTGTTTGTTTGATGACCATTTTCCAGTAGGCGGTTTAGAGAACACTAGAACAGTGTGACTGCCATCGATCGTTCCAGTGTTCTTGACATCAATGTGGAGGGCTAGTGAAAGTTTGTCGATATTGCAATTTGTGTGTGACACCTTAATGGCATTGCTTGAGATAGTTGTGTTGTCTAAGGCATAGAGACTGGTGAGTGGTAGTGACAGGCTTTTGGGAGCTTGAGACAAAGTGTGGATGAAATTGGTGTAGCTTAATCCATGTCCAAATGGGAACACAACAGGACCCTTGTAGAAGCGGTAGGTTCTGCCAGGATACACTCCTGATGGCCTCATTCCCATGTTTGTCATGGAAACTTTGGAAACATAGTCTTGTGGGTACCATGTATTTGGCAGCTTCCCACCTGAAGGAAAAAAAACATTGAAAGCATAATTTTGAAGGATTTAATGTCTTGAAAGCTCCTGTTCTATGACTTTAACCCTTAAATCACTAAGGCTCAGGTGAAGACATACCAGGATTGGTTGTTCCATACAAAATATCAGCAATGGCAGCACCACCGGCTTGTCCAGGATATCCAACCCATAAAATAGCACCAATATGAGGATCGTTCTTAGCAAATGTGACATCAATAGGACCTCCACTCATCAAAATTAATATGGTAGGACCCCTGGAGGCTCTAGCCACTCTTGAAACAAGCTCTTGTTGGTATCCAGGTAATAAAAGATTGGACCTGTCTCTAAACTCTGCTTCTATAGATTGGTCAAGTCCCATTACTAGGACAGTGGCATCTGCATGTCTAGCTACTACCTCAGCTAACCCAAATTGCTGCTTCCCATTGCATGCAACTCCAATGCACCCATTTTGGTGAATTGTTTTGGCGTATCTGTTGATACCTTGTAGTGGAGAAGTGTAACCACACGCAACACCTGCATTAAGTATACATGTACTATTGTAATCCTTCCTGGTCAATTAGATTAGATTGTAAGTAGTCATAGTTATCATACCAGCATAGTTCCCAATCATTGTAACAGTGACATCTGAGTTAGGCCCAATAACTGCTACAGTTTGATGTTGGGCTCTTGATAATGGAAGTACCCGCCTTGGATTGTGGAGTAGAACGATGCCCTGTCGAGCAGCTTGGAGGGCTAATTCTTTATGGGCTGGGGAGCAAACATCCTTTGGACCTAAGTGACCGAACGGTTGGGCCGATGGCTCTCCATCAAACATGCCTAATCTCATTTGGACTGTTATGGTGTTTGCTAAAGCCATATTCACATCTTCCACCTCCCTTAGTAAGCCTCTTTTTATAGCATTCTCTGTGTGGATTGCTAGGAATGGCCCACAATCCAAATCTAAACCTGAGAAATAACAAAATACTAATTCATATTTTGTAATTTTACAATTGATATCTTATGTTTATTTACCTTTACATACCTGCTTTGATGGTGGCAGCCGCTGCTTCCTCTGGTGTAGCAGTGTAGTGTTGGGATTCATACAGAACACCAACAGAGTCACAATCTGACACAATGTACCTATTTAAAGAATCTTTTTCTTTTTATTATCTGCTCAACTTATGCCCCAAATTGTATGTAATCACTATAGAATAGACCTCACCCATTAAGACGCCATTGGCCACGGATGGTGGTTTTTAGGAGATCGGGGTCAGCGCAGGTAGGCTTTCCGTTCACTTGGTTGTAGGAGCACATTACACTTGCCACATTCCCTTCCATCACACATGCCTTGAACGGCACGTCATACGTGTCCTCCAAATCCTGCTTGCTCACCTGGGTTGGGTGATATATTATTATTATACGAGTAAAGTCTAATGTTTTGGTGATATATATATACAAGTAACATCTAACATATAGAAGTACCATGGCGTTGAAATGGTAGCGGTCCACTCCATTCCAGTTATCAAGATCATAGGCTGTATAGTGCTTGCAACACGCAGCGACCTTCAATCTATTCCCGTAATTGTGGCCACCTTGGAGTCCCTTAACATAGGCAGCAGCATATTTTGCAGTGACCACAGGATCCTCTCCGGCTGTTTCTTGCCCTCGTCCCCACCGTGGATCTCGAAATATATTCACGTTAGGGCTCCAGTATGTCAATCCGCCCATTCCTCCGTTGTACATCGCCCTTGCTTCATCTGAAACTACCTGCCCCATTACCACCTTTTCATTTTTACTACAAAACTCATATGTTAATTCAAATGGTGCCCTTTTCGTAAAAATTGTTTAAACTACCGATGCCTTTCTTTTTCCCACATCACAATTTCTTATTATATTGCAAATTTGTATATAAGTTTCTACAGTATTATATTGAGAGTTCAAACTTCAAAATACAGGAGATACAAGTACTAACTTTCATCAAGATTTACGAGTGTCGTAATAACAATTGCCAAATCTCAAAAGATCTGAGATCTTCATATCAATTAGTCTTACATCATTTCTTCTTCAAAAGATCTATATATTGTATATTAAAAATTAATCATAGCCTTTCCGAGAACCACAAAATATATAGATAGAGAGTTGTAACAAAATTGAGTGCGTAATTAACTACTTGTAAAAGCGCTGCATTTTCTTGCTTTCTAGAGTTCGTTAATGTTAATGTCTGGATTAAGTGTTTGAATCACTTTATTCATCACAGGTTATTAAAAAACAAAATTCTCTTATCGGCCATGGTATGGAGTCTTAATTTTGTTATGATAAAGAAAGAACATGGATTGATAAAGAAAGAAGAGAATCAATGGCATGAAAGAAGAATATATTCTCGAGTCGACTGCGTGTTTGATAGTGCGTACAAAATGTCCAAACCCGACCAACATTTCAATGTAGTTGTCTTTATTATAAAATGTTGTCGCTGTTTGCTGATATTATAGAATATTGACAAATAAAGAACGAAAGAAGGCCATAATTTTGTAATGGTTGAGTGGCATCAAGTTTTCCAATCAATGGGAAGCTATAGATAGGAGCAACTTGCATGGCAACTTGCAACCGGAGTTCTTTTGCCTTGCCCATTACACTCATAAGCTAAAAATTATTATTATGTGCTTTGAAAACCATATTTTGTATTTTGTCTTTCTATTTCTGAAAAAAAATGGAGAGGTGATACAAATTACATATCCTATTCATAATTATTCTAAGTATTGAATAATGGCTTATAAATATCCTATCTTTACCAAAACATTGATTATAATATGTTTCAAGATAGTCAAAAAACAATTACGGTGGTAGACCGCTACTGATTTGTCTCTAATCCTAACCTGTAGACAATGGCCTTTTCTTTTTCCTCATTAGAGAGGGAGAGATCTAGAAGGACATTACATATTGTTGACTATAACTATATCGAACTGCCGCATGCCGTTTTTGGATGAATGAATGAACTATATATCCTAAACAAACAAAAATTTATAAATCAATCTAATCAAGGCAGGCACTCAGCAGGGCAATTAATAAATTGTATACCTATAGCTAAGTGCATGTGCCTTTATAAAAGACAAACCCTCATAGTCCTAGTCCTAGTCCTAGGACCAAAATCAACTACCATAGTATTAAACTGTGGCAGAAGGCAAAGGTGTGAAGGGACAACCAGGGATGGAATGTCTTAAAAGGACCATTGTTGGTTAGGTATGGGAGTCCTGAGTTGCCCATTTTAAAACGTCTCTTCCCGAGTCATGGACGCAATAGCTGTGTCGCCTCTAAGACTGAATAGACTCATACAACTTTTACATGCTTATTTTAGAAAAGACATAGTTTCCACTCCATTGTTGCTGGCAAAACAAAAAAACGAACATAATTCGCATGCATCCCTTTTTGTTTCATCCTCGATTTGTCTCATTGTAGTAATTGACAATACGAAACGGGATATATGGTTCTAAGGAAGCTCACCTGTCCGATTTGTTCCCACAATGACACATTGAATGAAGCAGCGGTGGTGATGACCTGAGGGAAGCTGGTGGCTCCGGGGAAAGCCCCACCAAACTTGGTGCCCGGACCTACATTCGAGACGCCATGAAGTGCCTCCGACCACCACTCATAGCCCTGTATGCCTAGCCTGGGTACGGCGGCTGCATTGTTCACCAACAACCGTATCTTCTCTTGCAGTGTCAACCTGGAAATCAAGTCCCGCACTCTTACATGTAGTGGCACCTTAACGTTACAGAATCGCAAGCTCCTCGTAAGCCCGTTCCGAGGGTCACAAGCGAAAGGAGCTCGAGACTGTACTAGATGCACCTCACTAGTGCAAATAAGCAGTAATAGTTGCAGTAGTAGTAGGGAAAGAAGTGAAAATGGGAGTGTGGTTCTTGTGGAATTAGCCATATCGGCCTTTGCGTGTATGGTTGTTTTTGGTATGTGGTGTGTGGGTAGAATCATCACAAGATGTTTATATAGAGAAAGAGTTGCGTCTCAGAGAAAAGAGAGTTAGTTTCAGATTGGGTTTCCACGTCAATGTTATGACCATGAAGCTTAGCTATATAGCTCACACACATAAACTACCACTTACTGATAGAAAAGAAAGAGAGACGGGAGTAATTGACTGGGTGAAGCATGCCCTCAATACCTGAGCAGATCAAATATTATAGCAGTAAAAATCAAATTTGATTCACATATCAAGCATGAGAAACAAAAATAGAAATGAAATGTACACTCAATTATTGCTTACCTACATGTCTGTGTTCATGATCCAGCGAATCCTATCCAGAATTTCGTTTAGGCATATCTTAATTTATATCTCTTAGTCTCACGTTAGCCTTCTTAATTAGAAAAAGAGAGGATGATTGAAGAATACTTCAACTTTTTTATAGCGAAGAAAACTTACGGTTACTGACCAGACACAAAACAAATTAGTGCAGAGATTAACAACTAACAAACACTGTCATGTAGCAATAGTCACAAGGGGCTAGCAAGCATTTCCTAAAGGCGACAAGTAGCCCCAGTTACGTCAGTATAGTTAATGAAATCTTTAAACTCAGAACCTAAAGCAAGAGGAGGCTCCGAAACTTCTGACTGCAGCTCAAAGCTCTCTTCAACGCAGTCAGTGCATACTTTTTTTGTTTTTTTGAAAAGTCTATATAATATATGTTTACATTCTTGTTTCGAATATTAAGAAGTCACTGACTCACGGGTCAGAAATGCCAAACTCCGACGCGTGACTTACTTTGGCTAGCAGAATTCAAGAAAAGTTCATCTCGTGAGCAAGTTTTCATGGACAAGTTTTGTCCTGTTACCGCCAAATATTTAAACTTTTTATATTTAAAAAAATTAAGTGACCGAATAATTTTATTTCTATTATTTACTATATGTTTAGTTTTTTATTTCTATTTTTAAATAAAATAAAAATATATTTGATTGTTAATATCAATTTAATTATATTTTTAATTATAATAATAATAATTAACTATGAGACAAAATTTAAAGATAAATTAAATTTATGAATTAATTAAGTAAATAATTTTATTTTAATCTCTCATATAATATCTATTAATAATTGTCAGTAAAGGATTTATTATATTTTATTCAGATAAATAATTTAATAAGTACGATTATAAATTAATATTTATTTCAATTATTAAAAGTAAATTTGAAATTTATGTATTTAAGATATTTTAAAATTATCTTATATCTATTAAATAGTTATTAAATTAAAAAATTATTTATTTTTAAAAAAGCAAAATGTAATGTAATTATAAAATTAAAATAAATTAAATAATGAAGATATTTAATTATACGACAATAAGCAAAAATCTTATTGATACACGAGACGAATAGGTTCGATACTATGTTGTCGTACCAGAGGTTAATACAATAACTTTGTGTGTTTGCAAGTGTTGACAGGTGATACAATCCAAACGTATCTTCAATTCCCACCGTGTATGATTGGAATGATCTGAACTGCAAGCCACACAAGCTACGGGTGAGTGATTCAATTATAGCTTCTCTCACTCGCATTCCTTAACTAATTAGACAAGACGTCTCCGTCACGTTCTCGTACTTCATTGCTTTTTATGTGTGCTCTCTTCTTTAAATTTGATTAGTTTTTGTGTTTAGAGAGTTAAGTTTAATAACTAGCTAGGTCGGAAAAAATATTAAAATTCGATCAAAAGGGCGGTCCCTCTCATTTCCAAGAAATTGACATTAAATACATGAACTCATGAATTAAGCACTCAAGTCTTGATGATACGATTACACGAGTAATCTTTACGTGCGATTTGTATAAATACCTCTATTCTGATATTTAACTATATTTTATCTTATTTAATAATAAAGTACTCAATTTCCAAAAAATAATAAGTTACTCAACAAAAAAATAAAATTCATCTACAAATCGCTCGCCACTTGTGCTTCTTTTTGTATACTTCTTACAAAAAGACGTGGAAATAAAGTGAAAGAAGAAGATTGGATTACTAGAAATTAGATAATTGATATATGTTTTCTAAACTCGAACAAGTGGAATTTGAAAGAAAAAAGAAAAACATATTCATAACTTACAAATAAGCTTTAATTCAAATACAATTTATATATATTGACTAATGAAAAAGGATATATATATTAGATTAAACTTTAAAGAAAAACATAGCTAATTAATATAAATATTATTAGATATTATCTTAACATATCATAGTCATGCGAAATTAAAAATCTACCCTTTTCTATAGGATAGAGAGTGAGCCTTGAAATAATTGATAAGATGGTTTCTTTATGACAAAAAAGTCATAAGTTCGAATAGCAGAAACATCTTCCTTGTAAAATGTAAGAAAAGAAAAAGGTTGCGTAAAATTGATGTCCCTTTCTCAACCCTCACAAAGCGAGGAGCTCAAGGTCCCTTTATCTGTTGACGTAAGTTGGAGCATTTTATCATCATCATGCATGCATTTTTCAGTAATCATAAACCTAAAAACAACTTCCAATAGGAAATGATTTGCTATTTTATGTTTAATTTGATCTAATAATGAGGAATTAGGAAAGCTATTTATCCCTTGAAGTGGAATTCAAGACTTGATGGGCACATGGATTAAAGTGTTGATGTAAGTACTAATTAATATGTTAACATAATTTGACTATTGGGTCTATTACATGTAGCATGTGACAATCCTCCAATTGAGCACTCCATTAATTTGAGCTGACTTCATAATATGAAATCTCTCTTTCGGTGACATGTACATGACATATTGTTATAGGTTAAGGTTGGAAAGTAGTGGAAGAAACTAAAAGGCAAAGGACCCATACAAGGAGTATAATGTACCCTTGAATAGAACAGAAGAAAAGGCTCAAGACAGTTCAAGTTCAAGCCTGCTTTTTTTTAATTATAAAATAATATCCAAACAAATATAGGGAGGAGAACGTCAAGACTCTTCCTTTTTTTTTTTTTTTCCTTCTCATCGTAAGACATTTCGTTCTGGACAGCATACGAAGTTGGATAACCAACCCTTTGTACAATTGTTGACGAATTCACCAAAACCACCATCAATTTCTTGGTCTTCTTTCAAAAAATCAAACTCTATATAGGCATGTGTTCGTACACTCTCATATAACTTCTTGGGACCTTAATTTTTCTTTTTCTATTTTTACTAATATTGATATTTTAATTCATAATTTTAAACAAATAGTTTTTTTTAATGTTTTAATATCTAAACATTATTTATTTGTACTAGTTAATATCCCTCTTTTTATACTTTATATCTTGTGTTTACTGGCTTTAATATTTAATGTGCCCAACTAATATATTTAGTGTTAATATTTTGACTCAAGTTAATTAGATCGTTATTGTGCTTAAGATGGAATTTGAATCTAAATTTAATAATTTAAACTTAATCAAAATTGGGATTGAACTTAAACTTTTTCCTTCTCTTTTTTTTTAATAATTGGAACCATTGCCATGCATTAGCACTTGGCATAGAGAGGGCTTCAAAGGTTTAGGTAATAATAATCTATTAAGTGATTTAATCTCTGCTTTCATCATTTGGCATAATCTTCTCCCAGATTAGGTGTTGAACTCGGTAATTTTCTTAATGGGATATACAAGAAATGCACGCAAAGGAAAAATAGGACCATCAACATTAATTTATGAGAAGCTCTAGATGTCACATAGTTTTAGGTGAAGAAAGTTGGTAATTAATTCTTCTAGATAAAAGCTTTTGTCCTGGCGTTTGCTTGCAGACATTGCCAACCCTCTCTTTCTTGCCATGATCCAATCCCTTACATGACTAACAACGTGCCTTCTTTTTCATGCATGGTTTGGATCCACCTTAAACTCTTTCGTACCATGAGTTGACAGAAAACGTAACAATTTGAAAAATCATTCAAGAGGGACAGACACTCGCAAGAAGGAGGGATATGATTGGTTGGCGGATGTGGCCAACACATAACCCAAATTGGCCTAAATGGATCGCCAATGAAAATGGGCCCACAGGTTCATGGTCTACACACTTTCTACTCAATCAGCTTACTACAATGGATGAGAACGGACAAAGCTATCTGTTATGGCTATTCAGCGAAAAGCAAAAGAAAAGGGAACCCAAATGTGAGAAGTCGACCAAGTTTGGACGATAAAGCTGGCTGGCTGTTCTTTTGCAAAAAATATTAGAGTTTGCGTGTATTGATCATAATGGAGAAGCTAGCAATGTTGATATCTGGATATGAAATCATTCTTATCCTTAAAAACTTTCCATGTCAGGGTTTGTTAGATAAGGGAATTGCCATGTCAGCTCAGCCTCTGTTTGGTAATTCTCAGAGGTCCAACAAAGCTGCTCTTATCATGTTCCTGTTTTAAAGACTTCTATTCGTATAGGCAACTGTATCCCAGTCCCAATTTATAGTTTTTTTTTTGAAGATGGAATTTGTAAACAAGACACATAATTTCTTTTCCTCTTTTGTTTCTCATTCAAAGTAATCTCAATTTCAGTCAAGTATGAAAGTACATGTCAAAGGAAACAAAGATGACAATATATCTAACGAGATTTGTAGGGCCGATGGTCGTTTGAAGATTATTTGGGATCTGAATTCCCATGTTACGGAGATGGAGAAAAGATGGATTAATGATTGGACTACGTTACACATGCTGACAGATCCATGCTTTGGAGTTTGGACCTCGGAGATACTGCAAAAGTTTGGTCCACTATGGTCCAATCTACAAAGCAAATATCCGAGGCCAAAAATAATGGCATGTTTGGTATGATATATTTCTATCAAATAGTTATTCTTTTATTTGGTTAAAAAATAACATATAGAATACCTAATTTTAAATTTAGTTATTTTTACACTTTCAAGAATAGCTAAAGATACCTCCTCCTGTCTTTACTTATTTCGTGAAACGTGAAATAGATAAAGACAATCTTTCTCCCTATTATTTTTAATTTATTATTATTATTAATTTTCTTCTTCTTCTTATCATTATCATTATTATTATTATTTTATTGTTGTTATTATTATTAATTTTGTTGTTGAAGTGGTAGTGATAGTAGTAGTAGTAGTAATTATTGTTGTTGTTGTAGTTGTAGTAGTAGTCGTAGTAGTAGTGATAGTAGTAGTGGTGGTGGTGGTGGTGGTAGTTGTAGTTGTAGTAATAGTAGTAGTAATAGTCGTAGTCGTAATAGTAGTAGTAGTGAAAGTAGTGGTAGTAGTAGTTGTCGTCGTAGTAGTAGTGGTAGTAGCAATCATAATAGTAGTGGTGGTAGTAATTGTCATAGTAGTAATAGTAGTCGTAGTAGTAGTAGTAGTCGTAGTAGTGGTGGTTAGTGACAGTGGTAGTGGTAGTGGTAGTGGTAGTAGTAGTTGTTGTAATAGTAGTAGTGGTAGTAGTAGTAGTAGTAGTAGTAGTCGTAGTAGTAATAGTAGTAAAAGTAGTAGTAGTAGTAGTTGTCGTAGTAGTAGTGCAGGTAGTAGTAGTCGTAGTAGTAGTTTTTGTAGTAATAATAGTAGTCGTAGTAGTAGTAGTAGTCGTAGTAATAGTGGTAGTGGTAGTGATAATAGTAGTTGTTGTAATAGTAGTAGTGGTAGTAGTCGTAGTAGTAGTGTAGTAGTAGCAGTAGTGGTAGTGGTGGTGGTGGTAGTAGTAGTAGTAGTAGAAATAGAAGTAGTAATGGTGGTAGTAGTGATCGTAGTAGTAGTGGTAGTAGTAATAGTAGTAGTAGTAGTAGTAGCAAACTGTGAAAGAATAAACCTTCTATTTGATCATGGATACGCTTTTATAAATTATCGTTTACTCTTCTAGCTTACTCTTCTTGAGAACTCCCATTTCATTTGATTTGGGTCTTAGCACTTCCCAAGAGTTGTCTTTGGTAGTGGTCCAAAGAAAACTGATTTTGGAACCCAGTAAGTAGGCTTCTTTAGCAACCACAGAAAACTTCATCACATCCTCATCATACTGCTGCTGATTGGAATTATCAATTTCAGGCTTCAATGTCACATAAGCACATGTTAATTCCCCCTAACGCTCATCTGCCCGAGAAACCTTGTATACTGTTGGATGCGTGTCACCTCCTGATATGATTATGTCCTTCCACCTGTCCTTAATTTCTATGTAGTCTTCACCTTCGGAATGAAAACATCCATTTGAAAACTTTCCTCATTGGATTTAAGTAACCGTTCATCACAAGGTTACCTGTTATCACTATTTCTCCCATTGTTTTCCCATCTGCCGGAACATGTTTCATATTTTGGTCAATTACATCCAGCCCCCTCCAATCCAACTTACCGGACACCTTGGTGTGCATTCAGGCGAGCTTTAGTTATAACGGGCAGCGAGTCCCACTTGGGCTTCCAAAGGGTCCATAAGTTTTTGATAGACCACAAGTGTGTGTCATACAAAAAGTCTTTTCTGATATTACAAAAAGTACAGAGGGGGTGGAGCAGCACCAGATGTCATTACATGTACAAGGTGTGGAAGAGGAAGGATAAAATCATCCTTAGGAGCATTGATTATGGTGTTGAGATTCACCAGAGCAGCACAGAAATGACTCACACTATCATTTGCTATAGCTGAATACAATGCCATGGTTGTTACCTATATATGTGAAAGAAAGAGATCACATAAGCAAATATCACAAAACAGCTTCTGGAATCAAACTTTTTGTCATGTATGACTAAATTCATAGTCAACATTTCAAAACCTTGTTGAGCAAAGCACTATCAAGCTGGCATCTTTTCAAGCATTGTAGGCTACAGACTTTCCATCTGCCTCTGATAAATTTGTTGGCAACCTAACTCAAAGCGATATTGTGACAAAAATTCAGGTATTATTAACCAAAACAAACCAAAATGCACATGTCGATGGAATCATTAACTAGCAAAACTCAATAAACAAACTTAAATTGCCTGTTGAAGGCAACTACTCGTCCCCCAAAACAACAAGGGTCCAAGTGAAACACTAACCATTACAGTGGAACATGAGCATAGTCCAAATGTACACAGCTCCATCACTAATTAACCAAATCAAAGGATTAGTCAAGGCCATAAGATATGCCCCATAGTGGCTTAACACAATTCCTATGGGGCTGGCAGTCGTACCAAACTATAACCTAAAGCAATGCTCTGCCACCAATCCTCTATCAGATCAATTCCAAATAATCAAATCCAACATAAACAGAAAATTACAGTTTCATGCACGATTTGTCAACAATTTTCTTCAAATTCCCAAGTTCCAACCTCCAACAAAGCACAAAACCAATCACAAACTCAACTGCAATTAATAAAGGGTAGAGTTGCTGTATTAGAAACAAAGCACAAACTCTAAAAACCAATTATAAAACAACCAATAATCTAAAAGCCATCTCCAGTTTAACAAGAAACATGTAAAAACAAGAAAAGTATTGTGCTAACGACTCCAATGCCGTGCTTGTTCAGTGTAGACGTCAAACTATGACATTGCTGAGAAGTGTAACGCCAGATGAAACACACAGAACCATGATCCACTGAAACTCGATTAGGGTGCACCGTCCCTGCTCTATCCACACAAAACCACGTTATATGGGTGTTTGATTCATCTATTCTGTAAATCCATTTTGTTGCATATTGAGCTTTCCTTGTTAATAAAGATTAACCCTTAAAACCTCAATCTTTGACATAGTCATCCTCTTAATTTTTTCCTAACCTCGAATCAATACTCTTGGGTCTTCTTCGGTTTGTCTTCACACTATTGTTTCTACTACTTAGATATAGTTGTACAAGAGTAAGGAGTGAGAGACGTGAGACACTCACTATAGAGCTTTCACCGTTACAAAAACGACAACAATAATAATGACAACATTAAGAACGAGGCACGATGTAAGATCAATGACCTCTCGTCCCTATATTTCTTACATAACTCAGACATAACCAGATTGAATATATATGGAGTCACGCTTAAAGGTGAGTTCAATTATCGTGAATGGGTTACGACCATTAAAAATGCTTTTCGACCTAAGCGAAAACTTGATTTTCTTGATGGAACTATACCTCAATCTACCAATAATGATGATGATTTGGAAGATTGGTTTATTGTTAATTCTATGTTAGTAAGTTGTGTAAGGTTCTGATCATGCATCTCATATATAATATATATCAAATATACATAGCGGATAATAAAACAGAACCTCAAAAACTAGATTTACTCATGCACATAGATATAGAAAACAAAACATGAAATGTAACATGTTTACGCACCTTTCCAACGATCTCCTTCGTTTTTTAATCTTCACTACGTTGGGTTGTTGTAAATCACAACGATCAACGTAGACCATCTCTAATGAAAGTCCATATGAAGATAGAAGGATGAAACCTCACTAGGAGATGACTATAGTTCTTACTCTGTGCTAACAAAGACAAGAACTCTTGTAAGGGTTAGAGAGAAAAAGAATGTCTCTGTAAGAAAGAACCTTTCTTTCTATTTTTCTTTTTCTTGTGTCATACATAAGATGCACGAAAATGATCTCTATTTTCTACACCATTTAGCCTTCCAAAACTCCCATCACCAATGGAGAGTTATGGGAAGTTAGTGGTCATGAATATCATGCATTAATGGAAGTTATGAAAAGTTAATGACCATGAATAACATGCATTAATGGAAGTTATGGGAAGTTAATGACTATAAATAACATGCATTGATGGAAGTTTTGGGAAGTTAATGACCAAATTGGCAACCAACAACACTTGTTTCTAATCCATTCTATGCAATGTTTTCTACCACGATCACATCATGATACAACCTTGAAACACTCCCTCATATCTTGAATTACCATTCAAGAATATTTTACTCATCCTTCGAATCTCCTATGTGTGTGACCTATTAGGTTCCCGTTTATGTTGGCCACTTGAATTAACATTTAATTTAAGTAAGTCAAGAGCGGTATCTAGCAACACACTATGACCCCCAATTGGACGAAAAATCAGTGGACAAGTTGAAGTCTCAAACAGGGAATTAAAAAAATACTAGAGAAAATTGTTAATGCTTCTAGGCGAGACTGGTCTTTAAAGCTAGATGATGCACTTTGGGCATATAGGAATGCATTTAAGACACCAATAGGCATGTCACCATTCAAGATAGTATATGGGAAGTCTTGTCATCTTCCAGTTGAGTTAG
>JANSVA010000114.1:1825-15097 GCA_025504915.1 Erythroxylum reticulatum | reverse complement strand
TTCGATCATGGATATTATCGGGTCGAGACGGCTTGTTGGCTCGGAGATTCATGGATTTCACACACTGGAAGGTAAACCTTTTTTGTTTCTTTCCTTTTTCTGTTGTTTTTGGCATTAATTTGTCTAGTTTGTCTTCTTGCTTTGTCGGTTGATGATTGTTCTTCATCAGTGGAAAAAGGTAACAACTTTACCACATAATCGTTGAAGTAGACATATTAAATTATCTTTTTGAATTATCAGTTCTAAATGTTCAATATACAATACTCTGCTGGGAGTAACTTTTTGCTGATGGAAGAAAACTTCCAGCTTTATCACAGGACTCTTCATAATTATGGAATAAGTCCAACCATTTTAGTTGGAACGGGAATACTCAACTCGTTGTTAGAGCAAGTTTTAAATGCTTTTGGCTCATTAAGTGGTGGGTTGATGGAAAAAAGTTATGCTTGGGGATTGACAGCGTCGGAGTGACCATGATTGATAGACCTTATATGTATGAAAGGATAGTCTGTGTTGAAGTTGCAATTTTTAGATGGGGAAACGGAGCTTTTTGATTCGAAGTCGTTGAGCATAAAGGAATGCTTTTGGGGAAAAGTGCTTACGGAGAAAGGAATGGGAAAACCTAATTCATTCTGTCCCAGAACGTGGGATGTAGCAGTATAGCCGTCATGTAGTTGTTTTTGTATTTTGTTGATTCACACCTTTGTGTTATTTTTGTTTCTAAAGCAAGCTTGAGTTGGACTTGTTAAAATACTTAATTATTTTTGTAAACTTCATTTCTTGATACTCAACTCATGAATCCATTTTATAACTACCTTCAATGTTGCTTTCTTACATGGACAGATTTGGATGTTGCAAATATAAGGTGCGAAGCCCAAACAAGATGGTTACGTCCCAATGAAATTCAAGCAATACTATGTAACCACAGATTTTTTCCCATTACTGTCAAGCCAGTGCATTTGCCCAAAAGTAAGTACCTAGTTCTATTATTCCTACTGTGAGTAAAACTTACGATCTCGGCTCCCACAGGAGCACATTGTGAGTTTGGACTGACATTTATTTCTTATATGAGTGAAATTTTCATGTTTTCCTGTACCTCGACTTACATTCCTGCACGGATAAGTAGAATCTGTAACCTGATTCATCTCCATTCATTTATTGCAAAAGCTACCACATGCATGTGATTGTATGTTAATTTGCTATTCTTCTGTTTCTATTGCAGACTATTCTTCTGTTTCTATTTTTCTGCAGTATAAATTTCTAAAACATGATAACTTCCAGCCCAGCCATTTTCATATTTTTAATACTTTAATGCCGTAGATTTACCTAAAAAGTGATTGCTGTACGTAGTAGTTGCTTTTTGGTAAATAAGGAATGGATTGCTTGGTTTGATGAATTCTGATGAGGGGTACAAAGCTTCACCATATGTGTATATATTTGAAGCAATATTTGTCTGACTATGTCGTTTTATGATTTTGGTATAATGTACCAGGTGGCACAATCGTGTTATTTGACCGTAAGAAGCTTAGGAACTTCCGTAAAGATGGCCATAACTGGAAGAAGAAAAAAGATGGAAAGACTGTTAAAGAAGCTCATGAACACCTAAAAGTGAGTTTCTATGGTTTCCTGATGAAATGAGTGACATCGATCTGTACTTTTCTGGATTAGTTGACATTGTTCTTTCAGTATGTGCTTGAGCTTATTTTTTTTGAAGTTCTAATTACCATGAAATCGGTAATGTATACAGTTGTAGCAAGTCAAGCTTTTAAACCAATTTTTATGAACCATTCGAGTTAAATTCTCTATGTAGTTACTTTGTCTGTTACATGATTTTGGTCGCTGTTTCTCCATGTTGAAAAATATATCAACTCAAGGTAAAAGACGTGAAATTGTCTACTCGGTCTTTAACTTAGGAAATCAAGATTCCTAGTCTTTAATCAGTAAGCTGTGAAATTATCTGCCTATTAGGACCTCAATGAAATTCCTGCTTCCTTGTGTCACAACAGTGTGAAAGATATATGAAATACTAATATATAACAGATCAGAATTTACCTTACCGTTTCCTATCTTATGCTGCAAGATGATTAATTTGTTTTGATTCTTCTTGTTTTTCCCCTTTTCACAAAAACGTGAAGAAAAGAAAAGAAAATAATTATGACTTCAAAGTCTTCTTTGGATTATATGTGTACAAATCACCATACCCCTACTTTAGTTTAATCTTCCTTTGTGCTTTCTGATTTATGTTGAAAGATTCCGTTTTCATTTCTATGAAATAATCTTTATCAGTAAAAAAGTATACTCTTGATATGGCTTTTGTGTGTCTTGATTCAGGTTGGTGATGAAGAAAGGATTCATGTGTACTATGCACATGGAGAGGATACTCCAACCTTTGTTCGCAGGTGCTATTGGCTACTTGATAAGTATGTAATAGCTCAAGTCTACTTTGATGGTTTCTCTCTGAAATTTGGCTTTGTTGAACTCTTTGTTGGAGCTGTTGAGCATTCTAACCTTCAATATTGGCTTGGTGCAGGACTCTAGAACACATAGTTCTTGTGCACTACCGTGAAACGCAGGAGGTTTGTCTCATAGACCTTATGAGCTGTTGTTAGACGTTCTTGATTCAGAGAAACCTTTGTTCTTGTAACTCTGACCCTACTTGACTTGTGATGCAATTATAGGGTTCTCAGGTCACACCTGTGAACTCAAATTCTAGTTCAGTCTCAGACCAGGCTGTTCCTTGGCTTTTATCAGAAGAATTTAATTCTGGAGCTAGTCAGGCTTATTTTGCTGGTGAGAGAGGACCTCAATGTGATACAACTGACTCATTTACAAACAGTTATGGATTTCATTATTCGTGTTGTCTATATGTGCATAGATTGGCAGTTCTTCATAGGTATCTCAGCAATACGGGATTTGGCTTTTTCCTGCTGCAGAATGAAGCTGAAGCACTTTCAGCTTCCTTCTTTCTTATGATGTATTATTATGTACTTTGTGAGCCAAGATGTAGGTTAGGAAAAGCTTTTGAAGTTATTCTATTAAAAATTTTTGATGCATGTACTAGCTGACCAGTGAACTTATTCGTTGTGATTGTTTTGTTGGAAATATGTTCCACATTTGTCTAACTCAGCACTATTTTGGCATGTCAATAGATCCTGGTGATAGTTTAACTGTCAAAAATCATGAAATGAGGCTTCATGAAATTAATACACTTGAATGGGATGAGCTGGTGACAAATGATCCCAACACTTCAGCTGCTTCTAAGAAAGGTAATCAGCTAGGAGCTACTTCTGGTAAGGCCAGTGGCTTAGAGATTGATTATTTTCTAGTGTGCTTTATTTGGTTTATTTATTATTGCACAGATAAAATTTCATGTTTTAACCAGCCAAATCAAGTTGAAGTCAGTGGGTCCCCACATGATGTAAGTATAATCATCCTCACCTTGAATTTATTTTTCTGCAGTTAATATTTCTGATTTCTTCCTACTTTAAGTTCCATGCTCTTTGTTTTATGAAGTGAAAATGTCATATATATATCTTCTTAAATCCACTCTCTAGATATAGATGTTATTTAACATAGTTGTGATACTGGATTCATCTAGTATAATAATTTTTGAAGTTATTAACTTGCATACATCCCTCAACATTATGATGAGTGTTTCGTCTTAGGTTACCGACTTGTTGATATTGGCATGTTATAACTAATCATTGTTCAACTTTGCAGGCTGGTGCTTTTCCAAATTACAGTATATCTGCTGATCTCTCTCCTTTAGTTAACATTCCTGTCTCAATTGATAAGAATGATGGCAATGATTTCAATATAGCCGGTGGCGTTTATGGTCAGACAGCAGGATTCCAAGTAAATTCAAATCTGCAGAATAAGGATTTTGGTGTCCTAGGTACAGGTGATTCTGTGGACATTTTTGTCAATGATGGTTTGGTAAGTCAGGACAGTTTTGGAAGATGGATGAACTCGATCGTATCGGACTCTCCTGGTTCCGTTGATGATCCCTTGCCAGAAGCCTCAACTTCACCAGGTCATTGTTCTTTTACATCTACTGATTCTACCCCAGTCGAACAACGTCAGAGTTCCATTCCAGAACAAACATTCTTCATAACTGACATCTCGCCTACATGGGCCTTTTTGGGTGAAACAACAAAAGTATGTCCTTGTCCTACAACTTTTTTATCACTATTTTTGGGCATATATTACTGCTTTGATTGTTTCTGGTTGGTTTGACGTAAAAGAGAGTTCATTTCTTGACTTTGTCTTGTTGCTTGAAGGCATCAAATAGCAGAATCCTTGACATTGTTTTGAAGTAGATGATAGTAAGTTTGCAAAGCCAATGAAAAAGTTTCCAATGATCATTATAAGTGTCTTAAATTATATGAATAGAAAGACTTGTTTTCACTAAGATTTTTGGTAGCTTCTTGAGTTCAGAGTTTACATTTTATCTTTCTTTGGAGAGGAATGTTAGGAATCTCAATAGAGATTGTATTACTGATAGTATATTGATAGTATTGTAGATAGTAACAAGCTGGAGCAAGCTCCCCCTCCTGGACAAACCAGGCCAACCTTTCCTAACAATGATGATAGTAATCGTTATTAGTCTATTCTCACTAGACAACTATATTCTCCTCCCTCATTCGCTCTCTATAACTACCTTCTAACAAACTTGCCAGCATGGCAGTCACTCCCCCTTTTCCTAATTTGTTTCTACGAGTATAAGTTTTGATGGGCTTAGTTGGTATGGGCTGGGGAGAGGGTAGATTGTTAACAAGGAAATTCCTGAATTATTAATTAATTTGGCAACTCCATATTTCTTTTTTCAAGGAGAGCCTGAGCTATCACTTCAGGTGTCAAGATGGCATCTTATTAAAGATTATTTTGCAAGATTTGAAGGAAAGGAGAAATACTTTGTACAAGATTGTATCATACATCCCAATGACTATTGTGATAATTGTCTCCTACTGCAGTTTTTATCTCCTTTGGCTTCCTGATATTTAACTGATTATTTGGCTTAAGCAGTTGCAAGAATAGATATACTAGTTTCAAGTCTTCTTGGACCTTTTATATATGAGACTAGTTACATTTGGAATGTTTTTAAGAGTTCTACAAGGTTAACCACTATCGCTTTTGTCTCAATTGGGTGGCTGACTATGAAACATTCTTATTAAAAAGTGCATTTGGGAAGAAGGGAAGGTGCTTGTGAGGATAGAGGAATTGTGGAACAAATATAGTTGTGGAAATTTTGATCATGTAACTCGATATCAGGATATCTGACTTCAGTTTACATTATTATATTACTGGTAAATTTTCTCCTCTACTCTGTGATTCTTCTTTATCTTGGGGAATTCCCTCCCTGGACGCTGCATTAAATATTAGATATAGTTTATACTGTCCCGAAAGCTAGTTTTTCCTTGGAGTTTGGACATCCAATATGCTATTATATATTCTATATTGTTTAACCTATCGGATGAACAATTTAATATTGTTTACTTGTTCTTCTGAAATAAGGAGCTTTTGTTTTGGAATCGTTTGGATCTGTATCTTGTGAATATTTTTGGACTTCTATTCTTTATTAGAGGAATCAGCTAATTTTGGTGATTGTACTGACCAGTACAAGGCATGTCCTTGAAAGTTTAACCATAAATTTTAATTGCAGATTCTGGTTACTGGATATTTCCATGAAAAGCATCGCCATCTGGTGAAGTCCAACCCTTATTGTATCTGTGGTGATGAAAGTCTTCCTCTAGAAACTGTTCAAACTGGAGTGTACCGTTGTTTTGTATCACCACATTCCCCTGGGTTGGTGAATATTTGCCTGAGTTTGGATGGCCATAAACCAATTAGCCAGGTCCTAAATTTTGAGCACCGCACTTGTTTACCTCAAGATCCTTTGGTTTCTTCAGAAGAAAAGTCCATGTGGGAAGAATTTCAACTTCAGATGCGACTTGCTCATTTACTCTTCTCCACATCCAAGAACCTTAACATTCTATCCAGCAAGGTTTCTCCAGTTAACTTGAAGGAGGCTAAGAAGTTTGCCCATAAAACGTCTCATGTTTCTGGCAGTTGGGAGTATTTAATTAAGTCAATTGAGGAGAACAGGGTTTCATTTGCACAAGCTAAGGATGGCCTACTCGAACTTACTCTGAAGAACATGCTGAGGGAATGGCTTCTGGATAGAGTAGCTGAAGGTTGCAAAACCACCGAACGTGATGGATATGGGCAAGGAGTAATCCATTTGTGTGCCATTCTTGGGTATACTTGGGCTGTTTATTTGTTTTCATGGTCAGGGTTGTCCTTAGATTTTCGTGATAAAAATGGATGGACAGCCCTTCACTGGGCAGCATATTGTGGAAGGTATGTGGCATTTTGTTTTATTAGTGCATCATATGTTTGACTGTTCAGTATATTGCTTCCTTTCTGGCTCTTAAAGCTAATGACATAGGATACTTTTGATTTTTGTTCACTTGCCCCTCAACTTTCCTGTCTTCATACACCTTTCATGAGATTGTGGATAGAATAGTACGTCTCTTGGGTGTCATTTATTAAAAAATAAATATTCCTGGAAACTGAAGTACCCTGGAAAGATTAGAAGCTTATATCATGTTCCCCAAACCTTAAACTTTTCACTATTCTTGAACTCTGAGAATATCCTGTCCAGAGAAAAAATGGTTGCTGTTCTCTTATCTGCTGGGGCAAAGCCAAACTTGGTGACAGACCCTACTAAACAGAACCCTGGTGGATGCACCACTGCTGATCTTGCATCTGCGAAGGGTTATGATGGATTAGCAGCATATTTGTCAGAAAAGGCTTTGGTAGCACATTTTGAAGATATGTCTATAGCAGGGAACGTCAGCGGTACTCTTCAAACCGGTGCGACTGAGACAACAAATTCTGTGAATCTAAGCGAGGATGAGCTTTGTTTGAAGGACACTTTGGCTGCTTACCGAACAGCTGCTGAAGCAGCAGCACGCATTCAAACTGCATTCAGAGAACACTCTCTGAAAGTAAGAACTAACGCAGTAGAGTTTGTCAATGTGGAGGATGAAGCTAGGTGCATAGTTGCAGCAATGAGGATTCAACATGCCTTTCGTAATTATGAGACCCGTAAAAAAATGGCTGCTGCAGCCCGCATCCAGCATAGGTTCCGCGTGTGGAAGATAAGGAAGGAGTTCCTTAATATGCGACGACAGGCTATCAAAATTCAAGTAAGTGTTGACTAGCTTTCTGAAATAATAAAGAAAATACCTATCAGTGTGAATCAGTAGGTAAGATTCATTTTCACTGTCAATTAATATGGTGTATTTAAAACCAACACCACTTAAGAGCTACCCCAATCTGATTATGGTTTATGCTGCACTAGACGGATTTCTTAAATAAAAACGTAGCCCAGATTTATATTCTCATATGGGCATATAAAGATGTTGGGCAAGAACAAGTAAAAAGATAAAGTTTACATAAAATCACCAAACATTATAACATCTTGGGTAGTGAATCTTGTCAGCATGACATCTGATAAACTGTGCACGTCATACTTAAGAAATCCAATTTGTTGAACAGTTGTTCATTAGGATGAGATATCCAGGTATAATAAGTTGCCATTGATTTTAATCCAATGCAGGCTGCTTTCAGAGGTTTTCAAGTAAGGAGGCAGTATCGCAAGATTATCTGGTCAGTTGGAGTACTTGAGAAAGCTATATTGCGATGGCGTTTAAAGAGAAAAGGGTTTCGTGGTCTTCATGTTGATTCTGATGAGGTAGTTTCAGATCAAAAGCAGGAAAGTGATGTGGAAGAGGAATTCTACAGAAACAGCCGCCTTCAAGCTGAGGAGCGTATTGATAGATCTGTTGTACGGGTTCAAGCCATGTTCCGATCAAAGAAAGCACAAGAAGAATACCGGAGGATGAAATTGGCACATAATGAAGCAAAGGTGTGTAATCTAGCAGAGTAAGATAAGTCTTTCATATTGATCTTGCATATAAATTTTTTTGGTTTATTCTTTCTGCAGCTGCAATATGAAGGGCTTATGGAACCTGATATCAATATGGAAAGATGAGGACGATCGCAGGGCTGATGCTTTTGCCATTGTTGTAATGTGTATAGTTGTTTCAGGCAGGGATTTGTACATCTTGGTAGATAATCATGCATCTTATACCTTTCAATCCGTTTTGAGTATTTGAGGGGGGTTATGATTTCAGTATCAAATATCTTTAGGGCTTTGCATTTCCTTGTTTGCCTTTCTTGCAAGGTTTTGCTATAAATAAAACTAGGCGTTTGTGTTAAAGATTCATGTGTTGTCCCAGAAAATTAAAAAAGAAACAAGATGCGCTCTTTCATGGAACTATTTATCAATTGTCATCACAGATTTAACTTCCATCTATATTAAAGCTCGAGTCTAAGCTTTCTGATATAACCAAAAAAATGTCCGCCTCGCAAATTAACAAGTTGCATCTGAACCTGATAAAAAAAAAAAAAAAAGAAAGCAAGAGAGCCTCCTAACGATTAGGTTCTCAGTACATGGCAGTAATATCATGACTTCACGCAAAAATCTTCCGGTCACTTTACGACGGGCTTACAAATAACAAGTGTTTAGATACAATAACAGGGGCTTTTTACTTTGGATGCTTAAACGTGGTCCGTATGTTTCACTGTAACAGGCGCAATGGATGAACACCGGTCATGTTTGTTAACATGTAATCAAGAGGTAGCTGCGGGAACGAAACCTTTATTTTCTAATTTTTAGTTAATAAAATAGGGAATTACAAAACTGAAATAAATCTAAACTTTTATTCGACAGAAAAAAGATAAAAGTATTATTAAATTATTATCAAGATATTAATTCTTATTGGATAATATTTTAATATTAATTTGTTATTTTTTATTGATAATTTTATTCTTATTGTAAAAATCATTCGTATTTATTTAAAAATTAATAATTTTATAAATTATTTATACAAAAATAAATATTTCAATTAAATATGTACAAAATAAATTATGCATTAACTAAATAAGAGTAAAAAAAAAATTCATTATCAATTTTAATGTTTAATACCAAATATTAACATAAGTAATATCTTTGTTTAATACTATACCAAACACACATAATAGATAATTTTATTCATATCCCCATTCCTACTTTTCATTTTCATTTCGGTTTCAGATTTCCTTCATCACTAATTTAGACCTAAAGATTTAAGCTTAAGGGAGAAGACCAACAAGAAGACAATTGAGGCAATATCCTCTTAGATACTAAATTCGATTTTGTACCATCAGAATCCAGTAAGAAGCATTTCATGGGGAACACGAGGAAAGAAATGACCAAGACTTCAAAACATAGCAGATAACTAAATTGAACATTTAAATCAACCCATTGCTCCAGAAAACGTGCTGATCTATCATGGGACCGATTCAATAAGCCCCAGTTTCACAAAGACCAAGTTATGAATGAAATGTTAATGTTAAAGCCAATAGAATTGTAAAAGACAAACAAAAAATTCCTGTTTTTTATAATCTAATTGTAGCAAGACACTGCAAAACTAACATAATAACTCAAAAAGAATACAGAGCCAGATAAGAATCCTAACTCTACTTGATGTATTGGGAGAGCCACTTGAATCCATCACCATATCCCATCTTGCGAACAATACTGCACATGAAAACCTCGAGTGGCCTAACGTTGGAGTCTGAAAGATTCACCTTACCCTTGCCAGTAGTGAAATTGGTGAGCCCAAGATGATAACGAAGCTCATCTTCAGAAGCTGCATAGGGAATGTCAATTTTGTTACCCAAAATGAGAAATGGAACATTGGCCAAGGCTTCATCGGATAGAAGGGCATCTAGCTCCTTCTTCGATTCTGCAAACCTTTCCTTGTCATAGGCGTCCACCAGGTAAACCACTGCATCCACCTGCTCATAGAGATATGACTTGTCGGTTTCATACTCTTTTGGAAGATCGGATGGATACTCCAACAGAGTGACATTTAGTTAACAAACGAACTACAAAGAGACGTATATGGCCAGCAAAAGATTGGTATAAAATAACCTTAATTTGCTCAAAATATCTGATTGCCGAGACTCCAGTAGTGTGTGCTAACAATAATCTTTCCATTAGTTATGGCCTTTCAGGCTATAATTCTATCCAAAATCATCTTATGTTAGGTTTAAACCGTGAATGTATGGAAAGCTACAATTAATACACCTCAATTAAAAACATCCAAGGTGATATCAGCGAAATTCCATTATCCATGTTGGCCTCCCATGAATCAGACAAACAACAAGAAAACTTATCTGCCATTATGGAGGCACGTTATAAACATGCCTTTTCAACTCAAAGCTTAAATTTGGATTGATGAGAGAGTAAACATTTTTGCAGAATAGAGAGATGAAATCTCAGTTGATCTCCAACATTATGATAAAATTTGCAAGGAAAACTGAAAAAAAATACATATTACTCGTGATAGCTCGGGCAGAAACCAGATCTAGCAAACATCAATGAGACACGTTAGCCAAAAAGAAAACAAAAAAAGGACATCCAAATGTCACAAGAGTGTCATGCTAAATCTAAATTCATATTACACTAAGCAACCACAGACCACACCTTACAAAGACCAGCATGGTAAAACAAAATAATGGTCACAGTATGAATCGAATCAAAACATCCCTACATCAACAAAAGTCAAAATTTTTATAAAGAAGTTTGGGTACCCCTTCCTGAAATCTTGTCTCCAAAATATCCGATAAGAAAACACTCCAAAAACGAAGTACCAATGAACTGATTCAGATAAAGCAGAGGGGAAGAAAAAGCTCTCATTCCTCGGATCGTCCAATACATCTACCCTTTTAAAATCGCTTGACCAAGAAGCAAGCGAAATATATTTCCAGCATCAAAACAGACAAAAAGCAATAAGAAATGAATAGTGACCTTAGCATAGTAGTCTTTCCACACCCTGCGAGCGATCTGATGACCACCCAAATCAAAAGCCTTGAACTTGATTTTTCCTATACTCAGCTCCTCCGATGTTGGGTGCTGTGTCGGCTGATGTTGTACTAATCTCTGCAAACAAACAGATCTCCTATTCAACAAACACACAAAACAATACCCACATCAAAAACACAAAACAAAAACGATTGACCCATAAAAACCTCATCTTTCAGCATGTGAAGAAGAGTGGTTTTGCCGGCATTATCCAGACCCAGAAACAGAATCTTAGCCTCTTTCTGCCATAGACCCAGAGAAGCGAGAATTCCATAAAACCAATCGAAAAGAAACATTTTTTAATTTACCCTCCGGCTCGGAGTTCTAAATCTGAAGAAGATTGGAGACAACAAACGGATCCAGAGCTAGGGGTAGGTTTATTTATATGTGGGATCGAAATAGGACAAAGTAGTAAGACTGTGATAGGCTTATAAATAAGAAATTTTACAGAAACGGCGTTAAAGTGGGCAGTTGAGTTTGGTGGGTATCGAAAAGAGCCTCTCCTTAGGGGATTCCATTGTGTGTCGTTTTATGTGTTCAAGGCTTCAAGCCACTTGTTGTCCTCATGTATACAGCATGTGTTTACCATTTCTGCAAAATGGAAGGTTTGCGGAGGTAATTGCTAATTTCAGCTCAGAGGTAATCGGCCCTGTCTGTTCGGTTAGCTGTTCAATTCATTATTTGCCAATCAGGGTTATCACCTCTAAATTGAAATAGCTGATAGTTAATTATATTTAATTTAATCAGTAAATAATAATAACCGATTCTTTAGTATTAACTATTTAATTATAAAATGACTTATCGAAGTATGACATAAAAAAATTAGAAGGTTATTTAATTTTATAAAAAATTAACTTTTTAATTCTAATAAAATACATAAAACATTTTAATTTTTTTTTCACTATAATATATTTTTTATTTTGTAACAAAAAAATTATTTCATTAATTAAAAAAACTCACAAGTTTTGTAACTAAAATATTTATTTCATTGTTATTACTTTAGAATACATGATTTTTAGTTTGAATTATTAGTAATATCACTGTAGTATAATTAACATAATTCAAACATTTTGAAAGGAAGATGTAATTGATTTTTTTCTTATTAATTTTTTGCTGCTCATGAAAACAGCTTATCTAGAATTTTTAAAAATCAGTTTATTGTGGTTAAATAAGCTAACCAATAAATTATTCATTAAACACATTAATAATTTTTTAAGATGGTCAAAAGCTAACTTTTAGCCAATAAACTAAAAAACATATTATGAGCTATTTGTCAAAATGGAACATTGAAGATTTAAAGGACATTAAATTTACAGGATAAATTATACAAAAATCAATCTTAACTAATTTTATAAATTAATAATAAAAATATTATAAGTTATAATAAAAAAACACGTCATTAATCTTATAATTAATGGTTGACATGATGACATTCACGTGATATATAATTGACATGTTAATCATATGTCATATGGATATCATGTTAAATAGTTTTACCAACGTAATATATATCATCTTAGCACATTTAACTATATAATTAATGATATTTCTAAGTTATAAATGAAAAGTTTATATATTTAACTATTATTTTATAGTTTTGATTAGTATTATAAAATTGAATAAAACTCATAATTTCTAAATAAAAAAATTTATTCTAAAATTTATACAATATTTATTAATAAATATTAACAAAAATCATTGTATTATATTATAATAAATAATAAAATAAGTAATAAATTTTGTAAAATTTATTCATAATACTATTTGTTATTTCATATTTTAATTATTCAAATGATTTTAATTATTTATAATTAAATATTTGGTATTGAAATTCTTTTTTTCTGGTTGGTCTTGCTCTCGCCTTTAGTATAAGAGCCAACTGTTTTGAACAGGATAGCAATCTAGTATTGAATATATTTATTGGTTTATGTTCGCTAAAGGTAAGTGGTTGTGATAGTTTGAGTTAAGGAATAGTTTGTAAGTTTTTTGGTTTAGTCTACTTATAACCAAAGAAACTAATATTCTTAAAAAATATATTTCTTTACGAGATCTAAGTCTATTTCTAGTACATCTACCTCTAGTACAAATGAAAGGTTTGTGAACAACGATGAAATAATAATTGAAAACTTTAAGAAGTCTACTAATAATTAGGAAATCACTAAAGTTCAAAAAGATTAAATTTATCAACAATAAAAATTCAAACTATTTCAAAAAATGGATTACATCTTCAAAATAGAGGAATGTGACATTCCTCTTTTAAAGCCCCTTGAAACCATTCACATATGTATATCTAAGTA
>JANSVA010000112.1:123973-138849 GCA_025504915.1 Erythroxylum reticulatum | reverse complement strand
CGCAGACAATTGAATGAAGTTACAAGTTTTTGTTTGTCTCCTTCTTTTAATCTTACTTATATTTAATGTATATGTTAAATTCTATACATGTAATGTAATTTTAAATGTTTTTGTTACATGTTTTACTTCTACTTAGTTGGTTCCTTATCACTAACTCTTATGGTAAATTATAATAGTTTGCGAGTTGCGGATATTTATTATTCTTTTTATTGGATGTTTTGAATTTTGATGTAGTCATTATTTATTATATGATGACATTGTAGTATTTTAAATCATTATATTGTTCTTAATTTTATATTTATATGATGATAATTGTCTTTTTTATATAAATTATAGCTATTGTTAATAAGTGAAATATCTAAAAATTATTGTTATTTAATATTAATTGTGGTTATTATTTGTTATTATGAATTTTGGAAACAAGGTTGATGTAAACTTATAAATTATACAGTACAACTATATAATATGACAATGAACTATTTTATAATTTTTAAAAAATTTCAAAAATTATTTTATAAAATTAAATAATTATTTGAAAGGATATCTCTGATATTAACTAATACTAATATAATAATATATTAAAACGCAATCTAATACCACATATGATATCGTATGGGTTATAATTGATATTTGATCGTTAATAAATGAAAAAAATGGCATTTAAAAATTTTTAAATGTTGAAAAGTTATTTGTCAGAAAGTAATGATGGACATGGAATTTGCAGTTAACTGATTAAGAAGTGAAGAGAAGAGAAGAGAGATTAAATTTGAAGGAGATGAATAGGAGGCGATGATGCAAGGACTTCCCCAGCAACTCGCGGCTCTCCTCTCCGCTGCTCTTCCCACAGACGACGGCGACTCCTCTTCTTCTACTTCCACCGCCTCGCCCGACGACGCTGCTCGAGTCGCCGCAATCAACTCTCTCCATCGCGCCATCCTCTACCCTCCTAACTCCCTTCTCGTCGCTCATTCTGCCTCTTTCCTCTCGCAAGGCCTCTTGCAGCTTCTTTCTGACAAGTACTCTCTCCCTCTATCTCAAACCTTGTTTGCTTCTATGATCTTACTAGTTACTTACTAATAACTGTTTTCCTTTATAATTCTTGTCTATTGAATTCTTTTAGTCTTTAGTGAATAAAGAGAAGATCTTTATATGTATATATACCACCTTGATATTGAAAAAATGTGTTCGGTTAGATCATACTCGGTGAGGCAATCTGCGGCTAGTGCATATGGAGCAACGTGTGGTGTGTTGTGCTCAATTCTTGCTACGCCTAATGGAAGGCAAAACCATGTTATGCTTTCGACTCTCGTTGACCGTTTCGTATCTTGGGTGTTGCCATTGCTTAGCAATGTTAATGCTAGTGATGGTACTACGCAATTCGCGGTCGATGCACTGCGCGAGTTCTTTAGTGTTGGGGATGTTGTGGGGGTTGAGAGATATGCTGTGTCTGTACTCAAAGCATGCCAGGGACTTCTGGAGGATGAGAGAACCTCCTTGAATTTGTTGCACCATCTTCTGGGTGTTTTGACTTTGATTTCTTTGAGGTTTTCTAGGCTTTTCCAGCCCCATTTTCTTGACATTGTTGACCTGCTACTTGGCTGGGTTTTGGTACCGGATCTTAAAGAGGCCGATAGGCTTGTAATTTTGGATAGTTTCTTGCAGTTTCAGAAGCATTGGGTGGGGAATTTGCACTTCTCTCTTGGGTTGTTGTCCAAGTTTCTCGACGACATGGATGTATTAATACAGGATGGTAGCCATGGAACCCTGCCACATTTTCGGAGATTGCTTGCACTGCTGTCATGTTTCTCAACTGTATTGCAGTCCACTGCTTCGGGTTTACTGGAAATGAATTGTCTGGACCAAATTACTGAACCTCTTAGCAAAATGATTCCTCGACTATTGGGATGCTTATCTGTGGTTGGAAGGAAATTTGGGTGGTCAAAATGGACTGGGAATTTGTGGAAGTGTTTGACTCTATTGGCAGAGATATTACGTGAAAAGTTTTCTTCCTTTTACCCACTTGCAGTTGATATCTTATTTCAAAGTTTGGACACGAGTGCCACCACTCTACCTGGAGCTGAGAGGATTACCTCTATTCAAGTTCATGAGATTCTAAAGACTGATCTTCAGTTATTATCTTTGCAAAAATTTGGCCTCCAATCATCATCAGTGCAAAAAGTACTGTCTTTTGATGCACCTATATCTCACCTGCGTTTGCATCCAAATCATCTGGTAATTGGAAGTTGCACTGCTACTTATATATTCATGCTTCAACATGGAAATGATGAAGTTGTTCATCAAGCAATGACTGTGTTGATTGAAGAGCTGGTTTTATTGAAGGACATGCTTCAAAAATCTCTGGATCTTGAATATGCAGTTGAAGTTGAAAAAAATGGTCGATATTATTCAACCCATGAATTAGTAGCATTGGTAAAGTTTGATTTGAAAGTTCTGTTAACATGTGCTCCCTTAAGTATGTCTAGCAATACAATTGGTCATCCAGATATTGCCGCCACATATGTGAAACGATCAGAAAGACTGTCATCATTTATTCTTGAGAAACTGGATGCATTTTGTCTGCCACTTGAGGCCTATATCGAGCTGCAAGTTGACATCATAAGGGCTATGAACAGGCTAACTGCTATTGAATTATGGGGTAGATACTCTGTAAAAAATCATGTGGACAAGAAGTCTTTGGCCGATGGTGACCCTGATAAGGTACATAAGGACGAACAATCTTCTTTGATTGTTGAGCATCTGAGGAAATATAGTTCATTCCTTGTCAAAGCTCTGCACGTTTCTTCTCCTCTTGCCGTTAAAGTAGTGGCCTTGGAATGGATCCAAAGATTTTGTGAAAATCTTATTACCCTTTATCCAAAATTTGACATTACTACTGATGTGTTTGGAGCATGTGGATACATTAATACTGTTAGCATTCTTGTTTTTTCTGTTTTTGATGCTGCATCTGATAGGGAACCAGAAGTGAGGTCACATGTTGCCGTAGTCTTGGAGTTGCTTTTGCAAGCAAGACTAGTTATTCCCATGCACTTTAATGCTACGGCAGAACTGGTATTGGAAAAACTTGGTGATCCAGATGTTGATATAAAAAATGCTTTCGTTAGACAGCTCTCCTGTATGTTGCCGCTGACAATTTACATTTGTGGTTTATGTGACCAAGAAATATTTGTCACACGTAGGCCAAATGCCCTTGTATCCACTAACAGATCCAATTTGCGCTGGAAGCAATTATTTGCCCTGAAGCAGTTAGAAAGACATCTTAACTCGCAGCAACTTGTTTCCATTCTGAGTTACATTTCACAGAGATGGAAAGTTCCTCTCTCTTCTTGGATCCAACGGCTTGTTAGTTACTGCCGGAACACAAAAGACTATGTTCTGGGCCAACATGAGGAAACAGAAAAGTCAGAGACCAGTTTCCTATGGTTTGATGTGAAGGTGGAGCATGATCTTCTTGAAAGGACTTGCATGGTGAATAATCACGCTGGTGCTTGGTGGGCTATACATGAGGCAGCTAGATATTGCATTGCCACACGCCTTCGGACCAATCTTGGTGGGCCAACACAAACTTTTGCTGCACTTGAAAGAATGCTTTTGGACATTGCTCATGTACTCCAGCTTGATAATGAGCAAAATGATGGAAATGCAGGACTAATGGGCTCCTCTGGTACTCATTTGCTACCAATGAGGTTGCTACTGGATTTTGTTGAGGCATTAAAGAAAAATGTGTACAATGCATATGAAGGGTCAGCCATTTTACCTTCAGCTACTCCCCAAAGTTCCTTGTTCTTTAGGGCCAACAAGAAGGTGTGTGAGGAATGGTTTTCTCGTATATGTGAACCAATGATGAATGCTGGATTGGCACTACAATGTCATGATGCTACAGTCCAGTATTGTAGTCTGCGCTTGCAGGACCTTAAAGGTCTTTTGGGCTCATCTTTGAAGGAGAAGTCTAGGATGCATTTACCTGAAAACCTTCGGAATATCAGGGATAAATTTTCTGGGGATGTTTTGAGGATTTTGCGGCATATGGCACTGGCTCTATGTAAGAGTCATGAGCCAGAGGCTTTGATTGGTCTACAAAATTGGGCTTCAATGACATTTTCTTTGTTATTTGTGGATGAGAACAATTCCTTGAATCACGGGGCAACATTTGGACCTCTTGCTTGGATAAGTGGTCTTGTCTATCAGGCACAAGGTCAATACGAAAAAGCTGCTGCTCATTTTACTCATTTACTACAGAATGAGGAATCACTCAATTCACTGGGCTCTGAAGGTGTACAATTCTCTATTGAACGTGTTATTGAGAGTTATACTGCCATATGTGATTGGAGGTCTTTAGAGTCCTGGCTATTACAGTTGCAAACATTGCGTTCTAAACATGCAGGGAAGAGTTGTTCTGGTGCTCTAACTACAGCGGGCAATGAAATCAATGCAATTCATGCACTGGCACACTTTGATGAGGGTGACTTTCAGTCAGCATGGTCATATCTTGATTTGACACCAAAGAGCAGCAATGAACTCACTCTTGACCCTAAACTAGCATTGCAAAGGAGTGAACAAATGCTTTTACAGGCAATGTTGCTGTTTCTTGAGGGAAAGGCAGATATGTTGCCACATGAAATTCAGAAGTCTAAGTTAATGCTGGAGGAAATATTGGCTGTTTTGCCTCTTGATGGTTTAGCTGAGGCAGTACCATATGCTACTCAGTTACATTGCATCTTTTCATTTGAAGAAGGTTTCAAGCTTCATGGAACACAGGCCAGGGTTAAACAACATGCATCAATATTAACGTTGTATGTTGAATCAGAAAATTCTCTTATAAACAGAGTTCGACAAGATTGCAACGAGTGGTTAAAAGTTTTTCGGGTTTACCAAACTGTTTTCCCAAATTCTCTGGCGACCCTAAAGCTTTGTTTGAGTTTGTCAAGTTTAGCCCGCAAACAGGGTAACTTAATGTTGGCAAACCGCCTTATCAATTATCTAAGAGATCATGTTCCCAGTTGTTCTGAGGAGGGACATGATGATTTTCTATTTTCGAATTTGCTTTTTGAGGACTTCCATCTTATGCATGCTGAGAAAAAGTATGAAGATGCATTTGCAAATCTCTGGTCATTTGTACGCCCTTGTCTTGTTTCACCTGAATCCATAATCCCTCAGGCAGCTGATTCTGTCTTGAAGGCTAAGGCATGCCTGAAACTCTCAGACTGGTTGCGAAGGGATTATCCAGATCTGCTTCTGGAAAATGTGATCCGCAAAGTAGAAACAGATTTTAGCATGGATGACAAATTTTCGGGTGGAAACAGTGGACATGCTGTCGACATTGAGATGAGCAACTTTAAATCTACACTGCATGTTCTTGTTGAAGAGATCGTGGGCACAGCCACTAAGTTGTCAACAAAACTTTGCCCTAGAATGGGCAAGTCATGGATTTCTTATGCATCTTGGTGTTTTAATCAGGCCAAATGCTCTCTCTTTACCTCACACGAAAATGTCCTCTCTTCATGCTCCCTTTCTCCCATACTTCATGAGGAAATCTTGCCAAATAGATTTAATTTGACTGAAGATGAGAGGAAACGAGTGCAATATGTGATATTGCAGCTATTTCAAGATTCATGTGATGATTGTGATAACAAAGGCGGGGAAGGGAAGCTCTGGCCTGATTCTGTGGAGCCCATAGAAAACAGTCCTGTGAAGGCTTTGATGCTTCAAGTAATAAATATAATTGAAGATGCAGCTGGGGCGCCTGGTGCTGAAAACTCCAGTAATGAGCCTCTTTCGGTTACTTTAACATATCAGTTGCAGTGTGCCTTACAATGTTATTGTGCTGTTCTTGAAGAAAGAGATCTTTCATTTGCAATTGATGATTTGGTTAATGTTTGGTGGTCACTGAGGAGGAGAAGAGTGAATCTCTTTGGACATGCAGCATATGGTTTCATGCAATTTCTTAGATATTCATCTGTACAGCTTTCTAATTTCCAGTTCACTGGCACTAATAGCGAGTCATTGAATTCCAAATCTGCTAGCTATACTCTGAGGGCTACTTTATATCTCCTCCACATCCTCCTTAATTATGGGGTTGAATTGAAAGACACCATTGGGCCTGCTCTTTCAACCATTCCATTGTTTCCATGGCAGGTGAGAGTTGTTCTCTGTCTCTGTCTTTCTCTATCTCTCCTCTCTCTTGCACACAAACACACAGATGAGATTCGCTATTTGTTTGTATGGTCGGTTAATTTCTTGTTCTTGTTCCTTTTTCTATTGTAGGAAGTAACTCCACAATTGTTTGCTCATTTGAGTTCTCATCCTGAACAAGTAGTTCGGAAGCAAGTAGAGGGCGTGATACTGATGCTGGCTAAGTTATCTCCTTGGTCCATTGTGTACCCAACTCTAGTTGATGTAAAAGCTTATGGTGAGAAGCCATCAGAGGAGTTGCACTGTATTTTGGAGTGTTTGGTAATGAATAACTTTCCACTGATTAGTGGGACTTTATTGTGCTTCTAGTCAGTTATAGCAATCTTAAATGCATTTACTGGTTACATTACTTTCTGTTGATTTGTTATACTAATGTCCTGAATTTAACTTTCTGATAATTGAAAATGATTTTTATGGGAGAAAACACTAGTATGTCCTATTGTAGCATGAAAAGTTTGGAGTAGGGGATAGCTTCTAGAAGTTGTCAAGCTGAAAAATGGTGTCAAGTTCATGCTGTATATTGGTTTAGTGAGGGAGGAGTAAGATATAATAAGGGAGAGGCTATATCAAACCCCCTATAGGAGTTGGAAATGTTGAGAGCACTTGTCATTGAGCTTGAAGTGCTATGCATTTGGAAAGGGCTTCTTTACTTTCTTGCTTAGGTCAAAGTTTTCTTAATTTTATGTACGGGGGAAAAGATAATCAATTCTTTACTTTAGTTCCTTTTGTACTTTAACATTAATAATGAGCTTTATTTCCTTTTCTACTTTGAGGTTCTATTCTGTTGGCTTTTCATCTATACTAAAGTTTGTTTTTAATGAAGCTTAGTTGTAAAATGGAACATGAAATGTTTAATTTACCATATGCTCGTATTATGCAGAGGGAGTTTTACCCAAGACTAATTCAGGATGTGCAACTCATGATAAATGAACTTGAAAATGTTACCGTTCTTTGGGAGGAACTGTGGCTTAGCACACTTCAAGATCTTCATGCTGGTAAGCTGTAGTTTGCAATCATAAATTTTTTAAGGTTTCCTTTATTATCTAAGTTCATTGTTGGTCCTGTTATGTGTCATAATTGGCTTCTACTTATATTTATGTATTTATATAGCATGTGGCTTGATTTGTGTTGGATTACTATGAAGCGTGTGCTAGAGGTACAGGAATTGGCAAGTTTACATGTATGAATGGGACCATTTTTTTCAAAAATTGTCTGCAATTGCAGTTTTAAAATCTTGCAGACATTTTATTGGTTGGTTAAGTATGCCTTCATGCATGTTATTTTTCTGTGGATTGATATTCAAATTTTCTGGGAACATCGTGTATGGAGCTATTTTCACTCGATTCTTTTTCAGATGTGACGAGGCGCATAAATCTGCTAAAAGATGAAGCTACACGAATTGCTGAGAATCCTACTTTAACTGAGAATGAAAAAACTAAGATTAATGCTGCCAAGTACTCAGCTATGATGGCTCCTATTGTTGTTGCTTTAGAACGTCGCCTTGCTTCAACATCTCGGAAACCTGAGACACCTCATGAAATGTGGTTCAATGAGGAGTATAGGGAACGACTGAAATCAGCCATTTCAAAATTTAAGACAGCTCCAACTTCTGTGACTGCACTTGCAGAAGTGTGGCGGCCGTTTCATGATATAGCTTCATCCCTGGCATCCTATCAGCGGAAGTCATCAATATATTTGAGAGAAGTTGCACCCCAGTTGGCTTTATTGTCATCTTCTGATGTTCCAATGCCAGGTCTTGAGAAGGAAGTCCTACCTTCTGAACCTGAAAGTGGTCTTGCAGCAACCCTTCAGGGAATTGTCACAATTAGTTCTTTTGCAGAACAAGTTACAATCTTGTCAACTAAGACAAAACCTAAAAAACTTGTTATACTTGGTTCCGATGGTGAAAAGTATACATATCTTCTGAAAGGGGGAGAAGATCTACGTCTTGATGCCAGAATCATGCAACTTCTTCACACTTTAAACAGTATCCTGCGTTCATCTTCTGCAACTCGTACTCATAGGCTTGGCATACGCCACTATTCTGTAACTCCTATTAGTGGTCGTGCTGGTCTAATTCAATGGGTGGACAATGTGATAAGCATTTACAGCATCTTTAAGTCTTGGCAAAACCGTGTCCAGCTGGCCCAACTTTCAGCAATGGCTCCAGGTAATACAAAAAATTCTGTTCCTTTACCTATACCCCGACCAAGTGATATGTTCTATGGTAAAATCATGCCTGCACTTAAAGAAATGGGCATAAGAAGAGTTATTTCCAGAAGAGATTGGCCACATGATGTCAAGCGGAAAGTTCTTCTGGATTTAATGAAGGAGGTTCCGAGACAACTGCTTCATCAAGAACTCTGGTGTGCTAGTGAAGGATTCAAAGCCTTTAGCTCAAAGTTAAGAAGGTATTATTTGAGGAACCTGAAAAAGCCGTTTACACACTCTTGTTTAAGCTTCAAAGTTAGAGATCCAATTGACTTCTTAAGTGTGCTTGACTGATGTGGTGGTACAGTGAAGCCTACAACTTGTGAACTTGTGTTTCAAAACAATTGGTATTTGTTCCAGCCTTTTTTGAAATCGATACCTTGACCCACAATGTTTTGAAACAAGTTGTTTGTAAGAAAACCTTGAGTCATTTGTTCTTTACCGTACATTGTTTATCTTCTTGGTTGAATAGTAACTTCTGTGAGTAATGCAACCTCTGTTTTCCAATGTCCTCATTTATCATTCTCATGCTTTTCATCGTTTTTTTTTTCCTTTTCTTTTCTTATTTTATATCTTTAGACTAAGAAGTTTTCTGGTCAACCACAATTTCAAGACATAAAATCGGGAAAAATCTATCAAGCAAAGATAATGGGAAAATTACTTTCTTCGTTCCCACTTAGTCTTCATATATCTGGTTTTGACAGATTAAGTGGTGAGAGCCTTGATTGTACAACTGATGGTTGGGAAAGGTGATTTAGTATTGCACATTCTGCATTTGACATCATTTCTTCTGTTTTGGGTTGATGGTGGATCTTATGAACTATGTTTTCTGGATGAATACTGATGACTGTTTTCCCTTAGCAGGTATTCTGGAAGTGTTGCAGCAATGAGTATGGTGGGTCACATTCTGGGCCTAGGAGATAGACATTTGGATAACATTCTTGTGGATTTCTGCAGTGGTGATGTTGTGCATATTGATTATAATGTTTGCTTTGATAAAGGACAAAGGCTAAAAGTTCCAGAGATTGTTCCATTTCGCCTTACACAAATAATAGAAGCTGCTTTGGGATTGACTGGAGTTGAAGGTACATTCAGAGCAAATTGTGAAGCAGTTCTTGGGGTCCTAAGGAAGAACAAGGACATAATATTGATGTTATTAGAGGTGTTCATATGGGATCCACTTGTAGAGTGGACACGAGGGGATTTGCACGATGATGCAGCAATTGGTGGTGAAGAAAGAAAAGGTATGGAGTTGGCAGTCAGCTTGAGTTTATTTGCGTCACGTGTGCAAGAAATTCGTGTTCCCTTGCAGGTACTCAATTTTCATAAAAGTTTTGGTTTTGTACCTTTCATGTACAACATTGTGCTGGTTTTGATATTATCGATGAAATGCTGACTGAGTAGATTCATAATGTCATCTGTATTCCCAGTTTGCTAACTTTTAAGCCTGTCTGACATGCTTGGAATTAGTGCCTTCTGTGCTTTTTTCAAATATTGCATGATGTGTTTTGTTGAGTTGTCATTGTGGGAGCTTGGAAGTTCTAATTTTGCATGCATGGGTTCTGTTAGATTTTGGGTCCCCGTGTTGATGTTATTTATGAGTAATACTCTATTCTTCTAATATTTAGGAACATCATGATCTTCTATTAGCCACATTACCAGCGGTTGAATCTGCTCTTGAGGTACAAACTTCCTGCTTGAATCTTTTTTCACGAAAATTTTTGGTTTATTTTGAACCATAAATTGCTGATGGACAAAGCATCTCAGAGGTTTGCTGATGCTCTACATCAATATGAGGTTGCGTCTGCACTTTTTCATCGGGCTGATCAAGAAAGATCAACTCTTGTTCTTCATGAAACATCTGCAAAGTCGATTGTTGCTGAAGCTACTTGTAATTCAGAGAAAACTCGTGCTTCATTTGAAATGTATGCTCGAGAATTCACACAAGTGAAGTCAGTTGTAGCTGAGAAGGCCCAAGAAGCTGCTACATGGATCGATCAACATGGAAGAACCCTTGACGGTCTGCGAAGCAATGTACTGGCGGAAATAAATTCGTGCATAACGCTGAGTACTGTGGCTGATACTTTATCTCTTACATCAGCTGTCATGGTTGCAGGAGTCCCATTGACCATAGTTCCCGAGCCCACACTAGCGCAATGTCAGGATATAGATAAGGAAGTTTCCCAGCTTATGGCTGAACTGGAGCATGGATTTGAATCTGCCCTAAGTGATATTCAAGCATATTCTTTGGCTTTGCAAAGAATTCTACCTTTGAATTACCTTACGACTAGTTCTGTACATGGATGGGCACAAGTGTTACAAATGTCTGCAAATGCCCCTTCCTCTGATATCCTCTCTCTTGCCAGAAGACAGGCTGCTGAGCTTATTGCTAAAGCACATGGAAACGTTATGGATTCTGTTAGATACACTCATGATGATCTTTGTTTCAAGGTGGAGAAATATGTGGCAGAGATAAGTAAACTTGAAGAAGAGTGTATTGAGCTTGTCAATTCTATTGGCTCGGAGACAGAGACAAAAGCCAAGGATCGCCTTCTATCTGCTTTCCTGAAGTACATGCAATCTGTTGGTCTTGTGAGGAAAGAAGATGCCAATTTTTTCAACCAATCAGGAAAAATAGCGTATGAGCCCACCAAGGACTTAAGTTCGCTAGGGGAGCTGGAGGACAAGAAGGATAAGGTGTTATCTATGTTAGATATAGCAGTAAGTTCCTTGTATAATGATGTTAAGCACAGAATACATGAAATTTTCTGCAATACAGATGGGGGAATAAATGCAAATCACGGGTTTGGAACTATTTTCTCTGAGTTTGAGGAGCAAGTAGAGAAATGTGTACTTTTATCTGGCTTTGTTGGTGAATTACAAGACTTCATTGGCAAGGTCATACCCAGTATTGATACAGATTTTGGCAGTCAAAGTTCCTCTTCTGAAAAAAATTGGGCTATGGTATTCAAAACCACTCTACTTTCTTGTAGAAACTTCATTGGCCAAATGATTGAAGCTGTTTTACTGGATGTGATAAGATCTGCTGTTGCATTAAATTCAGAAGTAATGGATGTATTTGGGTTAATCTCACAGATCCGGGGATCCATTGACACTGCTTTAGAGCAACTTTTAGAGGTTGAAGTAGAGAGGACAACCTTGGTTGAATTAGAAAAAAACTACTTTGTCAAAGTTGGCCTTATTACTGAGCAGCAGTTAGCTCTTGAGGAAGCTGCTGTTAAGGGTAGGGATCATCTCTCTTGGGAAGAGGCCGAGGAGCTTGCCTCACAAGAAGAAGCTTGTAGAGCACAGCTGGATCAACTTCATCAAACATGGAACCAGAGAGAGATGCGAACATCTTCTCTCAAAAAGAGAGAAGCTGATCTAAAGCATACGTTGGTTTCTTCTGAATCCCATTTTAAATCTCTAATTGAGGAGACAAGGGAGCCACAGGCTTTAGGAAGCAAAGCATTATTGTGCCTGCTGGTTAAGCCCTTCTCAGAATTGGAGTCTGCTGACAAATTGTTGTCATCATTTGGTGGTTCTGTTGCTTATCGTTCAGATAAGTTCTTAAGTTTGGCAGATTTGATGAGGTCTGGGTACTCTTTATCTGAATATATCTGGAAATTTGATGGTCTATTGGATAACCTGTCATTTTTCATCTGGAAAATCTTCGTTGTGGACTCTTTTCTTGATTCATGCATGCATGATGTTGTTTCATCTGCTGATCAAAATTTGGGGTTCGATCAGCTTTTCAACGTTATAAAGAAAAAGCTTGAGCTGCAACTTCAAGAGCATGTTGGCCGCTACCTGAAAGAACGAGTTGCTCCTACATTTTTGGCCTGGTTAGATAAAGAAACAGAGGATATGAACCTTTTAACAGAGACAACAAAGGCTCTTTCTCTTGGTCAAATGAAAAAGGACAGTGGGGCTGTGAGGAAAGTCCAACTCATACTTGAAGAATACTGCAATGCCCATGAAACTGCTAGAGCAGCAAGATCAGCAGCTTTAGACATGAAAAGACAGGTAAATGAACTCAAAGAGGCTATTCATAAGACAAGCCTAGAAATTGTTCAATTGGAATGGATGTATGATGCATTGACTCCCTCATATGAGAACAGAGCCACATTTAAGAAGTTTCTTACTAGTGAGGATAATTTATCTTCCATTATACTAGATCTCAGCAGACCTAAGTTGCTGGATGGCATACAGTCAGCTGTAACAAAAATTGTTAGGTCAGTTGACTGTCTGCAAGCTTGTGAACAAAATTCTATCATGGCAGAAGGACAACTTGGTAGAGCAATGGGATGGGCTTGTGGTAGTTCAAACTCCAATAGTATTGTTCATACGTCAGCCAAAACTTCAGGAATTCCTCCTGAATTTCACGACCATTTGATGAGGCGGCAACAATTGCTATGGGAAACTAAGGAAAAGGCTTCAGATATTGTAAAAATTTGCATGTCAATTTTGGAGTTCGAAGCATCAAGAGATGGTATTTTTCAGGTTGCAGGAGATGGTCATCCACCAACAGCTGGGGGTGATGGCAGGACCTGGCAGCAAGCTTACTTGAATGCACTAACCAAATTGGAGGTTGCCTATCACTCTTTCACACGTGTGTTCCCATGCTCCCTAACTTGATATATGTTTTAGGCTTATGGTGATTGAAGTTCAACTAAGCTGGTGAATTTACTGTTGCTATTGTGACAGGCACTGAGCAGGAGTGGAAGCTAGCGCAAAGCAGCATGGAAGCGGCTTCCAACGGCTTGTATTCTGCAACAACTGATCTCTGCATAGCATCACTTAAAGCACAATCAGCTTCAGGTTAATGTGCTTTCTAACCAAGGGGAAGTGCCCACACAAATTTTTGTTAGCTTACAGTATACTGCATAATATTATTTGATAAGAAAGGAGAAGGAAAGCACAAAGAATGGGCAGATCATGGGGAATCTCCAAGCAATCTCTAATATGTGAAAAAGAAACTTTTGGCACAATTTAAACCTATTGTTAATTGCTTGAACTTTATCTGCTAAGTCAGAATCAGCGAGAAAAAGAGAGTGAGTAGAATGTTGTCACACTATATAGATCTGCCCATCAATTTTTAGTTGTAGAGAAACTTATACTTCTAGTAATATTCCAATATATGACACATAAATATTACTCCTATATAGGACACATAACATAAGAAGACTAGCTCTCTAATATGCCTCACGCAATTAAGATTATGCAAAAAGTAATTGGAAATAAAGTACCAAATACCATTATACTTTGTACCTTTTGCTTACCAAGCTTGCATTATAAACATCTGTGAAATTTTGCTTTCGTCTTATGCCTGTGTATTATTGTCCAATCCCTTCCTTTGTTGTGATGCATTTAAATTTGCTGATCTCGTCTGGTACAGGTGAATTACAAGACACTGTTCATTCAATGAAGGACTGTGCATATGAAGCTAGTGTCGCATTATCTGCTTTTGCTCGTGTCTCAAGGGGCCATACTGCTTTGACTTCTGAATCTGGCACCATGCTTGAAGAGGTGTAAAATCCTTCATTTGATACGATTGTTTTCTTTGCTATATTCTTTCTTTGTCCAGTGATCTAAACCATTTTTGTAGCTTATGATGAACATCCTACCACATTGCCTCCCAGACTCGTGGACTTGCTTTCTAGTCAGGGTCCTGTTGACGTGTAATTTTAGTATGTTTGGTTGGCATTTTTTAAGCTATTCATGTTATCATTTTAGGTTCTTGCAATAACCGAGGATCTGCACGATGTTCACACACTGGGAAAGGAAGCTGCTGCAGTACATCATTCTCTTATGAAAGATCTTTCAGAGGTGCAACATACCTGGACTTTGTTCTGTTGTTCATTATGCTAGTTGCTTTATGTTAAGCAGATCATTTTCTGATTATGGTTGAACCGTATGCATGGTCTAGGGTCATGTAGAATCAGACGAGTAGAGCTCATTGGTTCTCTTGTTGGCAGGCAAATGTAGTTCTTCTCCCATTAGAATCAGTCCTATCAAAGGATGTCGCAGCTATGAATGATGCTATGACTAAAGAAAGAGAAACCAAAATGGACGTCTCTCCAATTCATGGCCAGGCCATATACCAGTCTTATAGTTTGAGAATTAGAGAGGCTATTGACAAATTTAAACCTCTAATAGCACCATTGACATCAGCTGTAAAGGGACTGTATGCAATAATGACAAAGCTTGCAAGAACTGCAAGCCTCCATGCTGGCAATCTTCATAAAGTAAAGTCTGACTTGAAGACCATGTTACTATATTTAGACTATTGCATGATTACTGGTTGTAATAAATATCTGATTCTATTCCCTGACAGGCTCTCGAAGGACTTGGAGAAAGTCAGGAAGGAAGCTCACAGGGAATTATTATGTCAAGGCCAGAACTAGATGGTAATTCTAATGAATTTAGTGACACAGAAACAGGTGGCCTATCCA
>JANSVA010000112.1:111280-123873 GCA_025504915.1 Erythroxylum reticulatum | reverse complement strand
GGGAATTATTATGTCAAGGCCAGAACTAGATGGTAATTCTAATGAATTTAGTGACACAGAAACAGGTGGCCTATCCAAATCTGATGGGTGGAGCACCAAGGACTTCCCGAGTGACCCTGGACTTTCTTTGCAAGGTCAAGTATGGATATCCCCACCAGACAGTGTATATGATAGTAACTCAGAATCGGAGATTATCTCCCCTGGAGCAAGTCTACCAGATGACTGCATTGATCAAGCAGAAATGATTGATGCTTATGGATCTAAAAGCATGGCAACGACTGATTTGGTCAGTTCTATTATATCTTCTCAAACTGATTATCAAGAAACCTCAAATTTTGATCAGCCCATATCTAGGCATGAGGAGGTGAAAACAGGTCAGCTCAGTCATATGACAACATTTGATGAGTTAAATGAACATGCAATAACTATGACATCGCCGGATGGTAAAGTTATAGCCATTCCTCTAGAGTCTTCACAACCTCTGGATGTAGAAAGGATCGAGGTTAAAGATGATCAGACAGCCTCAGTAAACAAAATTAGGATTGAAGATAACAATCATGAAGCTCTTCAACCTGCTCTTCCGAGCGGCGGTCGAGTTACCAGAGGTAATGTTGATTCTGGGGCTCTTCAGTTACTGTTTGATGCTTTAATTTGTATTTTTTGTGCATTTCATATAATGTAAATCAAGAACACACTTTTGTTATGGTCCTTTGAGATTCTCCTCGGGGATTTGACACCACCAGGGGAGGGAACAGTTAATTGTGCCAACCGGTGGGAGGTTAGCCGAAAAAGAGGGATCCGCTGTTCTACGCCTTGCCTTCTTGCCCTTATGTGGACAATTTTAAGAGTCATTGCCCTTGCACTTCACTCCCGCCTTCATGGCCACTAAAGTTTTCTAGGGAGGTTTTTAGTTGTTCCTTCAGTTTTCACATAAAACATCCAACAAACCAAGAAAACAATCACACACAAATAAGTACTGTTTGAATTAATTCTTATGAGACCAGCAAGTTGTTCACATCAAAACATGATTTTCTGTGAAAGTTTGTGACTTGACTTCTACTCTTTAGAGACCAACTAAGTGTATAAACTTTTCATCCGATGTAAACTTTTCTTGTGAGTTGCCCTATTATTACGTAATTTTTTTCATTGCTTTCAATGAGTGTCCACTGACAAAAGAATTGCTAATGAATCAAACAATCTATTATTAGTATGTGTTGATTACTTATATTGCTGTGTTATTGTTGTCTTTGGGTGTTTGTCAGGCAAATTATAGTCTATTAATGCGATAGCCAATATACTGGCTTTTATGCTTTAGGTGATGTTTACTATATCCGAGACTGAAATGACTTGCATTCTGATTTTCCTTTTCGTATTTTTTGTGAATCTTATAGGTAAAAATGCTTTTGCAATGTCAGTGCTAAAGCGAGTTGAGATGAAAATAAATGGTGGAGATATTGCTGACAACAGGTACCTAGTGTATATTAAATCCTGCATTATTTTTGAAATTCGTATAGACTAGTTATATTTTTCCTTTTCTTTCTCCAACAAACCATATATTTTGTCTCAGAGACATTAGTATTGGGGAGCAAGTGGATTATCTACTTAAGCAAGCGATGAGCATAGATAATCTTTGCAACATGTATGAAGGTTGGACCCCATGGATTTGAACCTGTGTGGTAGTCAGTGGTCTTGAATCTAAGGAGTGTTGAGCATTGTGCGGAATTCCATTTGCTCATGGCACTTCGTAGACTTCTGGGTCAGCCTTGTGCCTACATGGGTATCATGATTATCACCCCATGTATGGAAGCCTCCTCTTTTGGCTTCAGTGTCATCGATTCCCCCTTACGAGTACTGTCATGGGAAATGTTCCTGCTTGGTGATTGGTAAATTTCGAACTGCACCGACCATGGTGTGCGTTCAGCCCATGGTTTCCTTTTAAGGAATTCAACCTTTTTCAGAGGGCGTAACCTAAAGCTTGGAGAAGATGAGTTTTTGCTGAAGAGGACTATGCCTGAAGCAATACACGCGGGGCCTCCATATGAAAGTTTGTCCCATCAATCACAACCTTATCATGCGTGATATGCATGACATCTGCTGCCAAGAGGGTTACAATTCATCACTTCGCAGCTAATCTGCAAGATGTGCCTGCAAGAAGAATCACATTTGCCAATTATCATGACATACGAGTCATCAATGATCTGATCAGATGCTGCTAAAATTTCATTGTTCCTGAAATGCTTTTATGTTGCAAATCAAAGTATCCAGGTTCAACTTTTAATGGAAGATAGTACTTCATTTGCCCAAATCACACCCAAGTCTCTAACTTGGCCTTGTCCCAGCTCTGATGCCAACTTTGTCTCCTTTTTCATCCTGGGCCCGCATATTTTTAGTACAACCTAGCTATTATGGTACGATTTTATGATGTGCTCTGATGAATAAAATCTCCAAGTCAAATTTCTGGATACACAGCATGAAGAGCATGTCTGTAGTATGTTTCTGTAATTTTTGGTTGGATATTTACCAACATTCCAGATCCTATCTCTTGAGTTCTTTCTCATACATTTTTATTCTGTTCTACTTTAGCCAATTAATCTTTAGAACCCTCTTAAAGTATCTTTTCCACAGATGATAAGATTGGAAAAAAGAGGAGATAAGTAAAACAAAAAACAAAAAACAAAAAACAGGTCAATGCCCCCTGTGTCTGATGAAACAGGAAATTCTGAAACGCCAACAGATATTTTCACGTCCACCAAAATCCTGGAGACCCTGTGGGGCCTGCATCTAGATTATAAAAAATCCCAAATACCACCAACTTGCCCCAGTTTTCACAAATCCTATTGGAAACAAACCGGGAAGGTTGACATTAGTGACCAGTGGGGCACGCAGATATACATGTCGACTTGGTAACAACAAAACCACTGCTCAACTTCTTATATAAAGTCCATGAAACCAAACCCCTCTCAACATCTCAAACTTTCAAAGCCTTCAAATATCTTATTTGACACTTAGTCACTCTGGTCTTATCTTCCCAAAGTCTTCAAAAGTGCAAGATTCCTTTTTTATCAGTTATGTCTGCTCTTATTGATATTTGGACTAGTGAGCTTGCCAAGCTACGTGAAAAAGACTCCAACCCCACAAACACTGAGCCTGTCAAGGTTGGGGGGCATGTACAGAAAAGGAGGAGTTTTACTGAGTTATTGCAAACCGTGGGAGTCAAGTCATCACCTAAGTTCGCAATTTCTGAGGCTTCCCTTTCAATGCTTGTTGACTTCTTGAGTGCTTAGGGAGAGAGTTGCTACTTGCAACTGCGTTAATAAGTCTTTTGATTCTGTTTTATCTTATGCTATGTGCTGTATTGGTGTAATGAACATATGAAATTCAAGTTTTTATGAATTGCAAACTGGAAATGGAGCTGTTAGCTTTAGGATACAGATCATGTTCGGTCGAAATGAAGTTAGACGTAAGATTAAACCAAAGCAATACCAATACATCAGAACTGTGATCAGGTTGTCATTTCGAGGACATCTTCTGTGGGACTAAAAGTTGACAGTAAACCAAACAGAAACAACTAATCACTTTCTGAAACTATGCAACGAACTGTGTCTCTGAGATATCTAATGATGTCAAATCACTTATGTAAAGACATATAGAAGAGATGTTACAAAATATCTGAAAAGAGAACATTTTGATAGTTTTTGTTACTACCCATCTGTTGTAATTTATCCTCTGAAAGAAGATATTTTTGAGCCATTTATGAAGCTAGCCACGTTATTTTGCTCATGAACCAAATTTGGAACAGAAGTGTTTTGTTGTCTTTGTTACAAAACATAGCTCGTGATTAAGAATGTCTAATGCTATAGAACCAAACCAGGATACCCCATAAAAGCTTTTGGATCTTTTGTTTTAGTTTTTGACTTTCAAAAACAAAGTTGGGAAAATTTTTATGAACAAAAACTATTAAACCCTGTGAAGTTTTTGGATGTGTCAGGCTTCAGACACAGAAAAAAAATTGAGAACCAAAAGGAACGCAGAATGACAGCTGTGGGATTTGAACCCACGCCCTTTCGGACCAGAGCCTAAATCTGGCGCCTTAGACCACTCGGCCAAACTGTCAGCCAATGACAAGAGAATCAATCATGTAATAAACATAGATAAACAACAAAAGATACGACTTTTTGAAAGAAACTAATAACGATAAAATAATTGCGATACAAATATGATATGCAGGTTAAATGTGATATTGAAATTGATTAATTTAAATTTAAATTAATTAAGTTATATTGAAATTAATAATTTATGATAATTATAATATTTAATTAGTTTAGTTTAAATTTAAAGATCGATAAAAAAATTTAATTGATTAATAAATAATGTTCATGTTGCATTTGTTTCATCGTAATTTTCCACGAAATTCTAAGAGAAGGGGCTCTTTTACAAAATTAAAAATTATGAATAATGTTTTCCAAAAATTAAAAAATATAAAACCTTTTTTGAAATTTATAGAAAAATTATATCTTTTATTCTAAAAATTTTAGAAACTTTTAATTTTTGTGTCTTGTTTTTCTTTCTAATAAAAAGAAGCAAGTTTAGTTAATAATTATATATTATATAAAACTTAAAGATAAATTACTTTTATAAATAAATAAATAAATAAAATTTTATTTTAGTATCTTATATAATATTTATTGAAAATTATCAGTTAAAATTAGTATATATTATTAAAATAAATAATTTAATAATTAATATTTTATTTAAATTATTTTAAAATTAATTATAAAAATTGAATCAATTTATTAAATAAAAGTATTAATAATTAAATATATTTTTAATAATAAATTCAATTAATAATAAATAATTAAATAATATATATTAATTGATAATAAATCATATCATTAAAAAAAAACATATAACAAGAATTACTTTTATGATTTTCATAATTTATTAAAACCGGAAGAAACAAAATCTAAAACAAAAACAATAAACTTAAATATACATATTTTATTAAATTTGAAAATACAAAACTTAAATAGAAACAAACCAGTATTTGGAAAAGTAAATTCAATTTTATAAAAATAAATACATACATATATATATATATATACACATATGTCTATGTATACATACACGTATGTCTATGTATAATACCATAATCTTATTGCATACAATGGTCAGATATTATTGGAAAGAATGATTCTGTGGGAATATTCACAGATAACAAAATTTGATTACAATCATTGAGTTCAAAGAATGCATAGCGTGGAATATCCTCGAACTATACGCCGACTTTTAACGTTATCTATGGGCAACCACACGTAAAGATGGCTACAGTTGGCCAGTCAAAACCGTGTTCTTAATATCTCCAGCCTCTGCCCATGTTTTCTGAGAGACCCACCACTCATTTACTCCTCTATAAAATGAAGAAGCTTTTCTCAATCTCATTCAGTCTATACCAAAGCTAAAAATCCAATCTTTTTCTGGAGTTGGGTTCGAGTTATTTTGAGTTAAGTATGCGTGCAGTTGTAGACATGTGTGCGAAGGAGCTTGCAAAGTTGAGAGAAAAGGTTAGACCAAGAAAACCATTTTTGTCTAAAGGCAAGGAAGAAGGTAAGAGAGGAAAAGAAGTTGCTGCTCAACAGAGTAAAGTGGTTCCAAGGGAGAATACTATGTCTGAGTCCACAGTTTTCTTGCTCATGGATCGTTTTGCCCCTTGTTGAAGAAGCATAGGTTGTGAAAGTTGATATATATATTCTGTAATGGAGATAGATAATAAACCTTGTTGCTGTTTCTGTTTTGACAGACATTTGTATATCAAACTTCTGTTTCCTTTAATGGGAACTTGGATCTAATCAGATTTAGCTAGTACAGTTCTCATCTGGTTTGTACTTTTTCTTAGCCTGCCGAATGATTATTGTATGCCCTTGAATGTAGATGCTTTTTTTTTTTTATGGTCTGCCCAATTATTGTTCATTTCCTTGTCATTCGTCGAACAATGCTCTGTTGAGAAGGAATATATGTTAACTGACAGGTCAAAGGTACGATACACCATTGGCTTTGAATTTTCAGAATCTGGATATGTCAAAAGAGGAAGAAGAAAATATACCGATAAGGGTATGTTTCTCTTGTCGTTAAATCGTGACTCTTCCAACCATTATGAACTTAAGATTCGATGAACTGGGCAAATGACACTAAGTTTTAAGAGCAAAGCATTCGAGTTAGGCCACAAGAGCATCATCTTTGAGACTATAAAGGTGTAGAGTAGAGAGCAGATGAATATCAATGAAAGCGGATGAATTCTTATTAATCATTAATGTCAATCTGTGTCCTGTACTGTTCTTCTATACATGAGTTACTGTCCTTTTAGGCCTTTGCCATATAACTAGAGGTGACAGCTGATTATGACGATGAACTTGCTTCAATGCTAGTGGAAGACAACTCATTGACAGAGAAGTTGATCTCCTCTTGACTCCATTTCAGAATATCCCTAGCATATCTAAGAGCTTCATCAACATTATCAGGTTCCAACCCGGTAACCAGTGACACATACAACTTCTTATCAGTGAGAGAATGGAACAATCTCTTGAACTTCACTGCAATGTATTCGAAAGCACGGTGAGCCAAAGAAGGGTTAGAAACTCTGCTGCTGCTGCTGCTGCTGCATTGTGAATTCTGACCAATCACAGGATTGAATTCCTGAAACCATTCGCATCGAGTGAGTGGTTCGTGCTCAATCTTTTCCTCGAGTAGGTCAAATTTGTTTAGCAGCAGAAGGAACTTCTTGGCTTCAAAGGTGGGATGTATGGCAATTGTTTCAAATAGTTTCTTGCTTTGCATCATCTTGTTTGTTAGAACTCCATTGGAGTCTTGAAAAAACTCACTGTAGTCAGTTAAAGAAACACAGAATAAGATCATATCAACATCTTCAAACATTCCCAACCATTTGCAGTTTCCTCCCAGAGCACTTGGATGCACCCTTATCAGTTGGTACCTGTGATGGTATACAAGCAACCTGTCAATAGACATGAACTATAAGAAAAGGTAAGAATTTTATAAATCACAACTTCTTCTAATCCTGACATTGCATACCTAAAGTTCCTACAGAGAAAATATTTTGTCAAGGAACATGTTACTGTTAGAACATGACGCAAGAAAGCCTTGTACCATGTCCAATATTTGTTACAAAAAGTTTGAAAAGAGAAAACACCTTCAGCCATATAATAGAACTTTCCGTTTCTAAACTTGATGGACAAAGTTAGCATTCACAATTGAAACTATATATTCAAAGTTCATCATACAACGTTCAACGCAATCAAGAACAGCCGCACTGAACAGAAATGGGTATACCACAAACAAGGGCAGAAAACACCAGCGATTTGTTTGCTAACCCACTTAGCATTCAGGAAATTAGGTGGGAGGGTCAGAAGACAGTAACAACCTGACTGAGGAATCATGTTGATAATCAAGGTCCTCGTAGTTGTCTTTATCCGACTTGGGATATGTAAATTCCATGAAAGAAAGCCCTTTGGATGAAGTTATTCCATCACCATACAAGATATCCATTTCTGATGGCTCATAATCTTCTCTAGCAATCTCAATAGCCTGAATTTGAATATAAACATCAGCTACTGATGCAATGATGTTTTCAATAAGCATGATACTTAATAGAATTTGATAGAATACTAGTGAAAAGATATTTCCTTTTGCATTTGTTCATGCAATGAACATAACTGATTCATTCAGGTCCTGAGACGTCCACGCTAAAGAATTATTACAGAACTGCATGCACTTCATGCATCCCAAATTGAATGAAGCAGGACATAGATCATGTAGGATTAACAAATGGCAAGAAGAACCATAAAACCACATGCAATGTGACAACCATAATTATAAATTGAAACGCTAATGATTTTAGTCCAAAGTATAACAAAATAATAATGAAGAATCAATATAAAGGAAAATATAAGCAGATCAAGGTTTAAAGTTCTTTTAAAATTTATTTTGTTTCATTTAATGCCTATTTCATGTTCTAGTGTTACAAAAATTCTCTAAAAAGTTTATAGGAAGGAATAGATATATATACATGTAGTTTGATCTTACTCGCTCTAGAAAATAAGTCGCAACTCTAGGCAGCAATTCTAATTCACTTCTCCTGTTGTATGTGGCCTGGATGGCAGAGTCTTTCCACAATTTCTCTACAAACGGTGCATTTTCACGAGTAGCAGCAGGGAATACAGTTTCCACATTCCCAGAGTACATGACCTTAAGAAGCCAATCTGAAAAGGCTTTCAGTCTTGGGCTGATTGAATAGACCGTTTGACCTGTTTCCTCCACTGCCAAAAGTTATTTCATGTCATTTATCCAGGAAACAAATGACATATGCCAAGAATTTCATCTCAATCTTGCTACAAGGCTATGTAATATTGTTACATTAATGCTCACACATGAATACTCACAGGCATGCCACAATTAAGCTCAAAAAGATGAAGCATGCCAAAATGATGAGAAATGATTTGAGGGGCAGAAAGCAAAACTGATTCATGAACATACAATCTAGAGTTTCTATGAGCAAAACTGATTCATGAACATACAATCTAGAGTTTCTATGATGTTAAATTAGTGCAAATAGTGAATAAATTTGGTAATCGTTAAATACAAGGATTTGATTATCATTGCCTTAATGGTGCTTATCACAATAATTCAGTAGATTTATGCAGGAAGTTCCTGAGATGAACTGACTGGAGTTCAGAAATGAATTTTACCTGAAGTGACACATTGACCATCAGAACGTATTCTTTTTCCTTTCAAATTTTCTTGTTCAAAACGTTCACGCCCTTCAAGCAGTATACCGAGATAGATATATAGATTGGTCTGGATCATAAACTTCATATTCTGACACTCCTCTTCAGAAAAAGGAATGTTGTAGACAATTTTTGCCTAAAATAAGCATCTGATTAATTTAGCACATCATCAAGAAAGACTAAAAACTGTGACTAATCAGTATGCCTCTTCAAAAGCCATGTACGAGAAAAGAGAATCGGGAATAAGAATTGCATATATGCTTAATCAAAGGATGCAACCACAACTAGGTCTCTCTAAGTTACTGAGGACCAGAATTGTTATGAAGCACCCTACCGATACTGATGCCTGGAAGTCTTAAATTTAGTACAGGAACCCAATACAATCAAGGAAATTATTATAAGTTTACTGCATTTGTTAAATTGTCATCAGTGCAGCTGTAACTTATTGAATCATAACCAAATAGAATATACATATAACATATAAAACAAGGCAGATAGAACCAACATAATAGCATGATAGAAATTGAAATCCCTGAGAAGCTAGTCCCACAAGATTGGTCAGAGTTAACCGTATAGCACAAGGAAAGGATGAAGTTATTTTTCGCTGCCTCTCACCTGTTTAAATACAGAGCTTGTTCCTGAGTTTTGGTTACCAACTAGAAGGAGTTTGTGGAGTTTTTTCTGTTCAGAGTTATTTGCCAGAACACCATTTTCTTCACCTCCATTTCTGACGGGAGTTGGTAAAGACAAGAGGCTACAGATCAACTTGAGTTTTTTAGGCTGTCAAGAAACAAACTTCACTATTATTCTTTGTTTGATAATTAAGATGTCAAAGCTAAATAGAATGTCAATTCCTAATGAAGTTGGATTTGATCAAGAGACACAAAATGCATCTTTAAACATACCTTTTTCCATATATTTCCTACATTATTCATACCCTCTTCCTGATAGGACCCATCATCAGTAAGCCAAAGACTTGTTGCTCCTTCACATTTCACTCCAGCAAACTGTAAATGTTTAACAGAATGGTGTCAGTCTTAAAGGCCTTAAATATTACATCTCAGAAATAGCAAGATCCTATCAAGCAACTACCTGAAGCATCATCATTTCTGGTTTAGTTATTTCACGGCCGTTTATCAGTATATTTGTGTCCCCATTGCTAGCATATTGTTGGACTTGACCCCCAACATCCAGTTGGGAACTAATTATCTGGCAGGGTTTTTTTCCTTCCTAACAGATCATAACAAAGTAACAGATACAAAATTTTAAGTTTGTAGAGTTCATTGAAAAAGAATGTTAGCAAAGAAAGAAATTCAAGCAGGATTTAGCATTCACCTTTCCCCAGTAGCCAGATAATTTATCATACCAATAATACCCTGGTTCAAGCTTCTTTGGAGGGTTTCTGCAGTTTTGCAATTGGTATAGCTCCTCTTCTGAAAGCTGCTCACGGTTCACATAAATAAGTTCTGACGGTAACTGATTTACTTTGCAATATTTCTCTGCCTTCATTATTTGTTTAACTTCCACCTCTACCAATAGTTGCTTCAGGATCCGGGAACTTTTACCCAAGGTCTTTCTCTTAGCCTCATCAATTCTTTGACCAATGCAAGTTATACACTTCCTTCCTTCTGGCATTGACCCCATTGCTCTCATCACACAATTGCCACAATACTTTGCCCCACAGACAATACATATTTCCTTTTCCATAAACCGATTTCCCTTTAAACATCGATAACATGTTCCTTTCTTTCCTGGCCTTACAGCCATTCTCCTAGCAGGGATACTACTTTCGGCTTCAGATAGTTCAGATTCTAGCTGAACTACATCATTTGTTTCAGGATCACAGAAAGTTACAGCTGATGGCCTTCTCACATGGCAAGCAGCATCAGCAACACAATCCTCCTCCTTGCAAGAAAAAATATCTGAAGAAATGGAATGAGAACTTAAATCAGATTCTCTTGAGTCGCAGTTTATGTGGTTCAAATAATCTTGAAAATCTTCCCTGCCGCCATCTTCCCCAATTTGACCTGGAGATTGTGATCCCTTGGAGCTTTTTGATAAAGATTTTGCAGAACTTTCTACTCCATCAGACAATGGGGATCTGCACTTAACACGATTCACACATCGACCAGAATCTCCAATTTTTGGCACGGACATGTTGCTATCTTCACACTCTGATGCACTCAAGCAATGGAGCTCATCCAGCAGTTTGCCTGACATATCATTACCATTTGAGGGCCTTCTCGTTCGAGACCGAATGACAGCATCAAAAGAGCCATACTTTGGCTCCATTAAAAGTTTCTTCTGAGGGGCATTCGACCTTACAATTGGTTGAATAACTGGCAAGGGCTTGACACTTAAGGAAGAGGTCGAGGCCAACTCAACTGCTACCGGGATTTGGCGAACGTCAACAGGTATTGCTCGAGGAATATCATAACTGAGAGGACCGCCTGAGTACTCCGACGCAAAAGAGTACTCCATATTATTGTGATCGTCATTTTCTACTTCATCTTCTTTAGAAACAGATGAGACAGCAGGCAAAACTTTTCTCAAAAGGCCAGCCATCTTTAAAAAATGGAAAACTATTTCTGTAATCACCAACAAATCAAAAATCCTGCTACTTCATTAATACAAGCCAGCTACTTCATCTAAGCAACTAATCACGACAACTAACAGAAACACCGTAAATCAGCAGAACCCAGGAAGAGCAAACACTGATCTCGCAGGAACAGAAAACACAAAAAATTCATCTACATCCTATGCACCCAAAAAAATCAACAAATCCAAGTTGCAATAAGCTGAGAAATTAATAAAAATCTAAACTTTACAACAGTAACCGCCTCAATCACTCATTCCAAGCTCCTCCATTTTAATCAGAACAACTAGTGACCATGAACCCAAATCATTATATAGTTGCCCAAAAACCAGCTAACAAGGAAAGAACTTGGAAAACGGCGCTTGCTAAACAAGAAGGAAATTGAAAGTGGTAAGTTACGAATGCAAAAAGACAGAAAGCCAAAGAAGGAAGAGGTAGAACAGAAGAGAAAAGCTCGGTCTTTCCCTTATTCCAGTAAAAGATTGTGAATTGAAAGTGGACAAAGAGATACGACATTGTCAAACAGACGTTTTCCTCATGTAGTGTGTCCATTGTTTTCTACGTCAACGCGTCGAAGTGGTAGTTGCCTTTGAGAGGGAGTTCGGGTTGGCTGCTATTTTTATATATATGTATTTTCAGTCAAACTTAAATTTTAGGTACAATTTATATTTATAAGTAAACAATAAGGCTTTTCCATATTTTGAAATTTTTTTAAATTTAATAATTAAATTAAAAAATCTGATTTTAGTTATATAAAAAGATTTTTCGTCTTCAATTTTTATTTAAAAATAGCAATAAAATACATATATATATATATATATATATGAATATTACACATAAAATTGATAGAATAATTATATGATGGTCTAACTTAATTATTAAATTTAAATTGAATTAATTAAACTCGATCTATATTAATAATTTATTATTTATTATTTTAAATTTTAATTTAGTCAAAATTTAAGAGAGAATTTTCAAGGTTTAATTTACTAGCAAAAATATATGAAGTTTTCTATATTTTGAATTTTTTAAAAAATAATAATCTTTAATTTGTAAATTTTTATTTTTAATTATATAAAAATATTTTTCTTAAATTATGATCTAAAAATAAAAATAAAATTAATTATATAATTATATAATTATCTATCTCAATTCTTTATCTTAACTAATAATTTATTACTTTCATCTCATATTATTAATTT